>BSBK01002771.1:842500-872648 GCA_027943335.1 Chamaecyparis obtusa | reverse complement strand
GATACATGATCAACAACTAGAGGTGAAACAATAAAACCTAAGTTGCTAACATATGTTAGGAAAAATGGTGTGTCAATCTTGCAATAATAAAAAGGCATTGTTGATAAAATGTTATTTCTGATACATGAGTACAAGGGGTTGCAAGGCGAGTAACCCCCTTGTGGGTTTCAATTCCCCCGATTTGCTAGGGGCTAGGGGCAGTGGGCCTCGACAAGGGTTTTTGGGAGCAACACCCTTGAAATTTTTTTATTGATAAATTGTAAATCCTAACCATTTATAATTAGGTCATAGATTTGATTGCGTATATTTTGTGCGATTTGTTTTCCCTAGAAGACAACCCTATATAAAAGGGCATTGTAATATGAAGTGTTGTGATGTATTCTGAGAGTCTGATAGTAGTTGAGTTGCCTCTAGATCTCTATTGGTGATACTCGTATGAGAAGCTTGCTCTACAATTATATTGTAATCTATTATTAATTTTTGAATAATATACATGGACAACTTTTAGAGTGTGGGGTTTTTCTCCCAATAGGGTGTCCCCCTTGTAAATCATTGTGTTGTGTATGAATATATTTATGTTTAGTTTTGTTAAGTTTTTGTGACTATTGTAAAGATGTGAGAAAGCTTTTGCATGACCCTTCTCTTAAAGTTAGTGTAGGATGTTGTTCTACTACCTTAGCTTCCTTACAACATATACCATTTTTTGTTTACCTAATCCAACAAAATTGAAGTGTTGCACTAATATTACCATCTTTCTTTGTAATTGAATAAAAATTTCTATTTTGTATGAAAAATGTATAGATGGATTTAGACTCTCTATTAGAAAAGTGAACACATATGCGCTCACGCATGATCAATGTGTGAACAAAATGTTACTATTGCCTTGTCTTTTCTTTATAAATAAATTTCCACTTAATTCAAATTGATTGTTATCAATAACAAGATACTTTCAGAACATAACAACAATGCAAGCCATTGAGTGGATACAATTTTTTTTAAAATCAAGATTGAGGTCAATTTATTTCAAATAAGTGAGATACATGGGGAACAAGAAAAATTAGAACCATAAATAGAAATAGATAGTCAACACGTTTCTTGTGTGGCAGTTGGACATGGTTTAGATCTAATATTGCTATAATTAAATATCTAGGCCAAGTTATGTAACTTCTCTAATATGGTATTTATACAGTTTATGGATTCTAAAATAATAATTTTCTTCACAAATTGTAAGATCAAACCCTCGAATAAGTTAATCTTTGCATCTCGAACCTCAATCTCTTTCATTGATAAATAGAGAACATGTTTAACAATGCTCAAAGTAACTTCAAAAATGAAAAATTCTTAAGTGTACTATTTTTGTTGTAATTTTTAAATTAGATTTTGTAAAATAATTAATGAAAAAGTAATTTTTTTTAGAGATATCTGTAAAGATTTCTTCTACACAAAATTATATTATTAAAATTTAATAAAAGTAATCCCATATATATAACTTAATATTTAAGTAATTTTAAAAGATGCATATAAAGTTTTTCTATTTTAAAGTTAGAATATTTCTTCAAAGATTTCAATTTCCTTGTCAACTCCATTAATAGCAAAAGCCTACAGTATCCAAGCAAGAGGACAATACTCTAATTAACCTTTAAAGAAGGCTTTTTATTATTCTTCTACAATCAATCAACTTTTAAGAGTTATTTCAAAGTATAATCTACTTTACTCCTTGAGATAAACCATCAACTTTACTCATGCTTTATAAATGTACCAAAAAGTTTAGAGATTAGTGGAGAAAAAAATAATTGTCTTCACCTTTAAACACAAGGAAAGGAAATCCCATATATATTTTTAAGACTTTCTTGACACTTTGCAAGATCCATGCTTGGTAAACATCTAATGTAAAGTTGATTGCTTTTAACAAAGTCTACAAATTTGTACACTGTCAACAACATTTACAACATTGACAAGCCAAACAAACGTACAACAAGCTTCTTATTCCTCAAGCTCTCACTAATCTTAGCATTCGAGAAGCTCCCCTTCCCCTTCCTTACTTGCATCCCAAGACAATCTAGGCATCATCTTCAACATGGGTGTTATCCACAGGATTCAATTATTATCATGGTGAAATG
Organism: Chamaecyparis obtusa; assembly: GCA_027943335.1. Lineage (NCBI taxonomy): Eukaryota > Viridiplantae > Streptophyta > Pinopsida > Cupressales > Cupressaceae > Chamaecyparis > Chamaecyparis obtusa. The sequence continues at coordinate 870,528 of BSBK01002771.1, read as the reverse complement.
ATTACCTGGAGACAATGAAAAGTAATATATTTTGATTTTGATTTTCCTCATTTTCATGGCAATAACAACAACAACTAGTCCAATCCAAACCACCATCCTGTGGAGATGGAGAAATTCAAAATTGTGAGCATTCCAATGAAGAACATGATGACACCCACCTTCCTAACATTCTTTTCCCCAACACAAAAGGCCCATCACATTTTGTTTTTATATCACAATTCTCACTTAACCTTCCAAAAATTTCCATCCGAATCTTTGTCTTCCTTACACCGTACTATGCTTTATAGCTCACCCCTTAGCTTTGTAGATTATGTTGGCATGCACGCCATGCATGATCTCAATTTGACGTTAAGAGTTTCAAGGGACTTTTATTATTATTTTTTGGGTTTTCAAGGGGGGCTTATTTTGTTTGGGGGCCTGGCTTGTTAGGGGTGTAAAGGTAAAGATTTTTTATTGTCTTTTTCATAGTGTTGGGAAAAATGAGTAGAAGGATCTTTGATACTTGATTGAAGAGAATCAATGTTTAGTGCCTCACAACTCAGTATGTCAATCTCTAGGAAAATTTGGGGGACCTCTCATACTGATGATGTCTGATCCAAACAAGAACAAGAGAACTTTTTCATGAGTGAAGTGAAGAGTGAAGAGAGCCCACAAGCACAACATCTTGAAAACTCCAAAGCAACTTGCATGATCCCCACATTTCTACTTCATATGATGGGCACTATAGATTTCAGCCCCAGTCAACAATAACATTATCATTAACTTTTGTCTCATCACTTGTCATTCAAGTTTTTCCTTTAATTTTTCAATTATTGAGCCCCACATATATATCAAAATCCCTGCCAATCATAAGGTTTGCCCAAATTCTAAATGTTTTTACCTAGGAGGAAAAACGTTCAATCATAGGTTTTAGCCAAGGCTTGGATATTTTAACTTATTGCTTTGCATATGCCTAGTTGTTAGTTATATGCTCTTTGAATGGGACAAATTGGTTTGACTGGTAGGATGGTCATGATTTTGGAAGATTTTCATGGCCACCTATATTGTTTTGCTCACTAATTTCTTATAGCTATTTCTATGGTGAAACAATGATTTGCAATATACTATTGTTTTTCAAAGAATGAAAGGTATGGACACCTACTCAAAGAAGAGCTTTGAGCTTTATTTTAAATGACTTTCCAGTGATCATACCATATAATTATTATTAGTTTTAATATTTTTTTACACCCATTTCCATAAATCCCAATGGATTTATTCGTTCAAAAGTTAATAAAAAATTAGCCCATCTTACAAATTAGCAATAATTATGAGCATTAGGTTGTACCGTCAACAAGTATATTCAAAGGTTTTTGACCTATAGGTATTATTATTAAATTATTTTATATGATGATTCAAAATGTTTTGTAAGTCATTTGAATAATAGATTATTATAATTTAGTTTTTATTATGTTTGAAGACATGGACATAATATATTATTAGTAAATAAATTTGTGAGAAAAGTGAATCATCTTTATGCAAGAATTTTTTTCTTTAATATTTATATATAAATAATAAATATCTCTAAAATATATAATCAAGTAGAGAAAAAATTAACATTTTAAGAATTATTTTGATAATAAATAAATATGAAAAAATTAACATTTTAAGAATTATTTTGATAATAAATAAATATAAAAATATACGCAGTTTTAGAAAGATTATCATGTAAGTAATAAAAAAATAAAATATTTGTTAATTTATAACAGTCAATGATATTATTAAGAAAAATAACATTTATCAAAAGATGACCTGGTTAATCATATAAATGCAAGTACTAGCAACACAACTCTCTTAGGTAAACTAGAATTGGAATAATAAATCAAATCAGTAGATGACAATTCAAAAGCAAATGCAAAGCAATGAGGCACTCATATATTTGGGAACTATGATGAAAAATCATTTAGATTAATAGATTAAAAAAAGCGTTTAATCTAATATGATTTTTGCCTCGTTTAATTGTTAGGAGAATTCAAAAATCATTTAGATTTATAGATAAAAAAATCATTTTTTAAATACAAAGACATACTTGTCTTTGTATTTAAAAAATGATTTTATAATCTATGATGGCTATAGTCTACAATTCAAATCATAAAAAAGTACAGTGAACAAGTTGACTCAATCCAATTAGTCCCAAAAACAAGTCAACTTGGTCAACATAGTCTCTCCAAATTAATATTAAATTCAATATACATGTTAGTTATAGTTTTCTAGGTTCTATTTGTAGTATCATAATTGGTGTGTCAGATTTCTATCAGTCTTTGCATACAAAAAATCATCTTTTCCTCCATTCTAACTCTAAATCATCTTTTTCGTCATCACTTGATGTTTTTTGCCACATGAGCAAGAGTAATTCTCACAAGTTACAAGTCAGTAGGTCCATTCTCATAAGTTAGAAGTTACGTTTGTGCATCATGCTATTCCCACATCAAGTGGAATTGATCTTGCAAGGTTCAAATTTGGCATGTAAAGATTTGAAGATAGTTTAGATTTATAGATTAAAAAAATTGTTTTTTAAATACAAGACAAGTAGACTCCAATGTTGTATTTGAAAAATGATTTTTATAATCTATGAGGTACTCATATATTTGGGAACTATGATTAGTACTTGTCTTTGTATTTAAAAAACAATTTTTTAAATCTATAAATCTAAACCGTCTTCAAATCTTTACATGCCAAATTTGAACCTTGCAAGATCAATTCCACTTGATGTGGGAATAACATGATGCACAAACTGTCAAACGTAACTTCTAACTTATGAGAATGAACCTACTGACTTGTAACTTGTGAGAATTACTCTTGCTCATGTGGCAAAAAAAATCAAGTGATGACGAAAAAGATGATTTAGAGTTAGAATGGAGGAAAAGATGATTTTTGTATGCAAAGACTGATAGAAATATGACACCACCAATTTTTTTACTAGAAATAGAACCTAGAAACTATAACTAACATGTAGATTGAATTTAATATTAATTTGGAGAGACTATGTTGACCAAGTTGACTTGTTTTTGGGACTAATTGGACTGGGTCAACTTGTTCTTTGTACTCTTTTATGATTTCAGTTGTAGATTGTAATTGAGGTCTTGTACTTTCTAAATTTGATCTTGAATCCTCAAACTGGCATCACTTGTTCATGCACATAGAAAAGAGAAAATTATTGTGTAGAGAGGGGTTTGCCTCAGTAAAACCCCTGTTTGGAATCAACCATGGATTCAATTGAAATTTGCTTGGAAAGAAAGCACATTGATGTAAAGTAGAAGCTAGATCCAAAATAAAAATTACCTTATACCTTGATGGTAAAATGATTCTTTGAATGTAATCACAAGTGTTCAATAGCTTTGACTCCACACAAAAACCTAAAAGGAAATCATGAAAGACATGCCTTGCACAATGAATGTTGTAGTTTTTCATAATCTTTTATGGAGAGAGATGATAATCAATTGAAGACTTGAATTCTCATGGATGAAGAATTACGCTATGAAATTCTTCCTTGATGGTAGTCTCCTCTACTTGGACTTCAATGAGAGAGAGAAGCTTTCTCCCATGGAGAAGATTAAATTGGAAATGCCTTGAAATATGAAATTGTAGAGAGAGTTTGATGTGATTTTCCAAATGAGAAGAGGTAGGTTGCTTATATACCCCTCAAAAGCATTTTGGAGCTCAAAACTCAATAAGGGTTGATGAGAATTTGGATTTCCCACTTAACTGTTGAGACCAATCTCTGGTTCAAATTTTAGAGCATTTAATAGGGAATAGGTCAACTGGATTGGCCAATTCTTAGGAATAGACCAACCACATCAGCCCATTCATCCTAGAAAGCATATAGATTTTGACTATGGGTCTCAACTGAAGAGATGTTGGAATGGAAAACATAATTAGGGTCAGAGTACCAATAATTAATGCGGGATCTCACACATACTAAAATGGGGAATTACATGGTGATTCAATTCTAGGATGGTACATTTAGCCACCACTTTAGTGGGAGTATGAGTCCACCTCATGTTCACGGTAAAGTAGAAGAAAGAGAGAGAGGAAAATATACGATCATGAGAAAAATTGTAAAGTGATAAGACATCACTAAGTTTAAGGACACAAAGTTTAAGGACACAAACCCCAAACAAAGGATCTCAACTAGGACAACCATGTGCAAGGGAACAAAAAAACAAAGGAAAATGAAGAAAAAGGACAAAGAAATAAATGACACTAAAAAAGAAGAGGTTATAACTAAAAAAAAAACTCCAAATCAACTAGTTGAAGACACCACAATAGAGAAAAAAATTCTCAACCACTAGCATCACGTTCAGAAAAATATTGAAAAAGAACAAGTGGTCACAAAGAGTGAGACGAGACTCAAATATAAGACAATAATCCATTGTCTAACCTACTAGAAAAGATATGAGATCATGAAGTGGAAAAATAATAGAGCCATGAATGACATAGGATAGAAAGTTGTGTTATGCTAGGAGATCCATGAGAGAAAGAGAAGGAAGGGGGGGAAATAATCTAGAAAATTGTCCCATTTCACCCATCAAAGAGAGAGCATTGTATGTAAAGAGGGAGTTGATGGTCTAGTGCATGCTAGTCCAATGCATCTGCTATGATAATGCACATAGGAAAAAAGGGAACACACAGGTGATGAGTCCAATAATTAGTATCTTTTTGGGTATTTTTGGTTAGTTTTATAGCATTTTATCGTACTTTCCTAAAGACTCTTTGATACTTAAATATACTATGATGGATCCACTATGACACTTATATGCATAATATAATGGTATATATTATAATAATTATTCTTTGTGATGTAGTAATAAAATCTAATTTTTATGATGTTTTGTAATGATTCATTATGTTTTTGTATCTTCCTTGTTTACTAGCTAACTTGCAACCTCAAGACATGAAAGGTGAGCTTCAATTAATGGGCATATGTTCTATCGTAATGAAGGACACAATCTAAGCCTACAAGAAGTGAACCTTTATGTAGTATGATGTTCTCAATCTTTCTAATTCCATAGACAATTCAAGTAGAGATTTTATTATTGGCACTAATCACACAACCAAAAGATATTTTTGTTCCTACACAAATGCATGATCCATGATGGGATGTTGAGTTCCATTAACACTCCATATTTCTAGTTCTTTTTGAGTATTTTTTGTTTGTTTTGGAATAAGTCAACATTTTTCTTGAAAGATGACATGTGTGAATAAATCTTATGTTCCTGTTGCTCTAAGGATTTCCCTATAAATGCATGATGTTTTTATGAGTGATGATTATAATATCTTAGTAGATTTTGTGCTAGATTATAGTTGGTGTTATAGTGTGTTGTCATATTGAAATCTCAATTCTAATGAATAGAAGTAGATGCTGAATTTCAGAAAAGTAAGGTGCTAAAATAATTTGAGGTCACGACTCCTCAAGCAAGGGCCACTTGAGGTGATGTAACTCTTTGTTAGAATTAGAGTATTTGTTATTTTGTTCATCTTTATATAGTAGTTAACTTAGTATAGTTCATTTCTATTAGTTCTATATTTGATGCAATGGATGATTAATTTGGTGAATGTTAGTTTGATGCATGGTTAATGTAGTGAATGTTAGTTTTGTTAAGATTTTTGTGCTGAATTTCTGTTGAGTAGTTAATTTCAGTTAGATCTCTATACAATAAATTTGGTTTACATGTAGCCACACTATCTCACCCATAGCCAAATTTGTGTGAATGGAATTAGTATTAGATTACTTCCAACATATTTGTCTTTAATTTTTCTTTTTTTCTTTTGATAGGTTCTAGATTAAATTTTCTACACATACAGTTTAGGTGTCATCTAAATAGATATCTCCCTAGTTGATAATTAAATGAGCCTCTATTATGATGAATAGTTACTTAACAAGAGATTAGTTTCCATGTTAAGATAATGTATCAATTCATCTACACTAACTAATCATCCATAATAGATACTAGTCATTTTTGGTGCCATTTCTAGGATGGTGCCAAGGCTTAGAATTTCTATGGTTTTCTTTCTTGTTGTACCATCCTAAATTGTAGGCAATTATAATTCGGTGCTCATTAGGCCTCATTTTTTGGTTCTCAATATTTCATGTCTATTATGCTTGATCTAGCTACCTTCTACCTTTTTTTTTTGCTTCTTTTCCTCCTTCCTAACCCCTAATTTTAATTTGGTCCTCTTTTGGTGGGAAGAGGTGTTAGGTTTAGCAGATAAAAAATTAATAGTTACATACAAATATAATCAATAATGCAAAGGAATAAATCACACATAAGTAGAACAAGAAGACACAAATATTTACGTGGTTCATTCAATCTTGGGCTACATCCACCAAACAAAGAGTCCAATCTTATTATCCAGTAATTCATGCTTGTTACAATCTGCAATCTCTTGCAACTCAATACCACTGCAAGAAGCTATAAAATTCTCGTATATAGAGAAAACCTAACCCTAAGCCATTATAACAAGACTTATGTCGGTTAAAAAGTTAACCCTAGAAAATAATTGATGAGTCAACCTAGGGAAAAGATTGACAAGTCAACCTAGGGAAATGCTTGATGTGCCAACACAAAAATGCTTGACGAGTTAACCCCATGATAAATGGAAAGTGTTCAGTACTTGCCTGATCAGTCACCACAAACCAACAAGAAGACTCTATAGACATCCTCTTTACTTGAAGAGGATTCTCTAGGCATCCTCCTCCCTAATGTTTGGCCTCAAATTGGGTCTGGACTCTCATCTTGTGGGTATAGTGGATTTTTCTATCTATGTTGGCCTCATCTGAATTTTAGCTTTTGAAATGTTGTGAGAGGCATAATGCATGGTTAATCTAGTGAATGTTAGTTTAATGCATGGTTGATGTAATGAATGCTAGTTTCTGTTAACAGTCTTGAACCAAATTTATGTTGAGTAGTTAATTTTAGTTAGATCTCTGTACAAGCAATTATTTTTACACGTAGCCACATTGTCTCACCCAAAGCCAAAGTTGTGTACATGAAATTAGTATTAGATTAATTCCAACATACTTGTCTTTAATTTTAGTTCTATTCTTTTGATAGGTTCTAGATTAAATTTTTTACACATACAGTTTAGGTGTCATCCAAGTAGATATGTCCCCAGTCAATAATTAAATGAGCCTCTATTAGGATGAAGAGTTACTTAATAGGATATTAGTTTCCTCGTTAGGATAGTGTATCGAGTTATCTACACCAACTAAGAATCCATTATAGAGACCAATAATTTTTTGTGCCATTGTTAGGATGGTGTCAATGTTTATAATATCTATAGTTTTATTTCTTGTTATACCCTCCTAAGTTGTAAGCATTTATAATTAGATGTTCAATCAGGCCTCATTTTTGTGTTCTCAAGATTTCATGTCTATTATGCTTGATCTAGCTACCTACCACCTTCATTTTTGGCTTCTTTTCCTCCTTCTTGACCCCCAATTTTAGTTTGGGCCTTTTTTGGTGGGAATAGGATGCTATGCACATCCTCTTCTCATGAAGAGGATGCCTTGGGCATCCTCTTCCCCAATGTTTGGCCCCAAATTAGGACCAAAATCTCATCTTGTGGGTTTGGCGAGATTTTTTATATCTATGTTGGCCTCCTCTGAATTTTGAGCTTTTAAATGTTGTGAGAGGTATAATTCATGGTTAATTTAGTGAATATTAGTTTAATGCATGGTTAACATAGTGAATTTTAGTTTCTGTTAAGATTCTTGTACTAAATTTCTATTGAGTAGTTAATTTTTGTTAGAACTCTGTACAAGAAATTATGTTTATACATAGCCACATTGTCACCCATAGCCAAAGTTGTGTGAATGGAATTAGTATTAGATTACTTCCAATGTACTTGTCTTTAATTTTAGTTCTATGCTTTTGATAGATGCTAGATTAACTTTCCAACACATACAATGTAGGTATCATCCAAGTAGATATGTCACTAAAAGATAATTAGATGATCCTTTTTTAGGATGATGAGTTACTTAATAGGATATTAGTTTCCTCCTTAGGATAGTGTATGAAGTTATCTACACCAACTAATCTCCATAATAGAGACCAATCATTTTTGGTGCCATTGCTAGGATGGTGTCAAGGCTTAGAATTTCTATAGTTTTATTTGTTGTTGTACCATCCTAAATTGTAAGAAATTATAATTAGATTATCAATTAGGCCTCTTTTTATTCTCAATATTTCATGTCTATTATGCTTGATCTAGCTACCTACCACCTTCATATTTGGCTTCTTTTCCTCCTTCCTGATCTCCAATTTCAATTTAAGCCTCTTTTGGTGGGAAGAAGACACCCTGGACATCCTCTTATCATGAAGAGGACATCCTAGGCATCCTCTTCCTTGATATTTGGCCCCAAATTGGGTTCAGGCTCTCATCTTATGGGTTTAGTGGGATTTTTTCTATCTATGTTGGTCTCCTCTAAATTATGAGCTCCAAAATATTGTGGGAGGTATAAAAGCAATCTATCTCTCCTCATTTGGATATAAAAAACAATATTTCAAGTGCTCTCCTACAATTTCACATACAAGCATTCAAGATCAAGTCTTCAAGAATTCTTCAAGCAATCTAAGGAATTTTCTAGGAAAATCTTCTCCATTGTAGAAATATTCTTTTCCTTGATGGCCAAGTAGAGGGGACCTCAATCAAGAAAGAAGATATTTCTTCCATCTAAATGCATTCATCCATCCATTCGTGAAGGTAAGAGTCCATCAAGCATAACAACATTGAATATCTTTGATGAGTATTCATGGATCTATATATTTGTGAAAGGCATTCTTGATTCTAAGATTCAAATTCAGCATACAACTACAAAAAATCATCTTCATAGACATCATGATCTCAATATCAATTTATGGAGTTATACACATTTACAAGGTAGATATAATATTTACCTTTCCTTTAAAGAAATTTCATTCCTATTTCAAGGTTGATTCCTCAACCAAGGTTTGACCAAGGAAAACCCCTTTCAACCCAACATTTTCCCTATTTGTTTGTGTGTAGGAACAAGTGGAAAATGCTATGTAGGAACAAGTGGAAAATGCACCAGGACCAAATTTAGAAAGTAAAATATTTGAGGGGAAAACTGCAATTGAGTTTAGATATAAGTGCTAGGACCATGATGCCTTTTTTACCCTCTTCCTAGGAATAATACACCATGGGAGACCTCTTCCCTGCAAAACATCTTGAAATTGAAATAAAAGGTCAGTGCTACTATCTAGTTACTATTTTTGGTACCTTTAGGTTGTTGTCTATTTTATACCAGACCGTATATTATGAAACTTGTCATTTTGCATATTTATCCTTCTATCTTGCATTGGTCAATCATTTTTCCTCTAATCAATTCATTCATAACATAAAATTTTCAAAATATCACTGTACCCGCTTGGTGCTTAAGTCCTACTTGAACCTAGAGTGTCATCTTCCTTCTAGTTGTGCAATATTAAAGAATTGGTTATGTGTTGCACTAGGGAACCATTCTAGAACAAATTTTTGTTTGTCCAACCCAATCTATTTTCTTATTGTACATTTTGGTGAACCCGACTTATAAAATTTCTATTCTTATTTTGGTGTTATATTTCCACTTTTGATTTGATGGTTAGATGTTCTTTTCATTAGGTTTTATGTATAATTATGCTTAATTCAATTCATATTTCATAGACTTGATGAGTGTTTGCATATTTCTTTCAAATTTAATACTTTCATTTGTTAGACATTTATTTCATTTCCTTGTACATGAGTGTTATAACATTGAGTCCTACCTATAAAATTCTAGTTAGGACAATCCATAGACTTATGGGTTATTTTGATCTCCAGTCCTCTATGTTTCCTAGGAATCTTGATGAAACAAATATGCCTACCAATGAAATTTCTATAATTATTAAAAATCATTCTTCTCACTCTTCCCATGATGAAGATGAAACCTTAATAGTGTTTCCTATCCAAGTGCGAAAAAATTCCCATGATTTTGAAAAAAATGAGAAATGATCAGGTCAAGAACATTCTAATAAAGAACACATTTCTTTAGTAGAAACAATGAAGAAGATGATTCACAATGATGAGAATGGTGTTGATTTTTTGCGTTCTATTTCCCATCTTATCCATAAAAATGTTAAACCTATTAAAGATTGTACTCAAGATCTTGGCTTAACTCAACCTAACATTAGTGTTGAATCTTCTATTCCTATTCCTACTTCATTACCTAGTATTTCTACATATGCTCCACCTCTCATGAATACATATGCTTCAAACACTAATCCTACACATGCTAGCCTTGTAAGTATTCCTAATCCTATTATTCCTCCTCTTTCAAGTTTTCCACGTGCTTCCCAACCATCATCCATGCCTACCTACAAGAACATGCCATTTTTATATTCAAATGTTCCTTTCATTACCCATAATGTTCCAAATCTTTCACACATGTCTCATAAAAACCTTTCCAAAAAATCCACTATCAATAACCTTTCTCAAAGCTTTTCATCCTTGTAACAACAAATTGCCTCCATGAATCAATCCAAATTCAATATTCCCACTTGTGACATTTCTAGCCTTTGTCATTGGATATCATTTGTGTCGTTATCCCTCAATACATGGAAATATCTCTCTTTCAAATTAATATTGGAAAAGGGGATCCCTTGAATTATCTAAAAAAATTTCAAACATTGTGTAATGACTTCTCTCATGATCATAAACTCATGTGGCTAAAACATTTACTAGAACATTTATAGATAAGGCCTTACAATGGTATTGTTCTTTACTCCTTATTCTATTTATTCTTTTCAAAAACTTTCTAATGCTTTTATTAAAAAAATTCAAAACAATATTGGTCCTAAGATTTCTTTGATTAATTTGATGCATTGTAAACAAGGTGTTAAAGAAAAAGTGATTGATATTGATATTCAACATATTTTCATTGCTAGTTTACAAAAAGACATTAGGGATAAGGTTTTAATTTTTTTAATTCTCTTCCTTTACTCAACTATCTATAGTGTTTCATAATTATCGACTTCAAGTGAGTCAATTAAGAGTGCCAATCTAATGGTTTTAGTTGATAAGAGTGATACCGCATTCCATTCTTTCCAAAATTTTCAAAAACCTAAAGGCTTTATCAAGATCAACAATTCATCAAATAACATTGATATACAGGAGGAAACAACATCCAAAGGTGTGGCCCCTTTTTTTAATCTATTTTTAAACATTCTCATAATTTTACACCTCTTTTTGAGTTTTTCATAACGTGATGTTGAAGTTTATTAATGATTTATACATCCATTAAATACTTGCATCATACATCATAACATCCCATCATAATCATATATATCACATAGCATCATATCCATATAGTCACATAGATCATCTACATTTTTAATTTGTTAGTATCCATACATAAATGCATCAGATATATCATGTGCATCTTATATATCACATACGTCACCATAAGTCATCCATATGCCCCTACATAAAAAATATCAGTATCCTCATACATACATCATATATCTACATCATTTAGATACTCTTGCACGCATCCATCCTGCATCATAAACTATTAGTCACATATAAAACATATAGAACCATCATAATCATACATGCATAAAAACATCCATAAAGCATATATAGGAAACCATCACATCATCATCACATAATAATCATAATTAATGTTCATAGTCCAACATAACATAATAAAGTCCATGACATCATATAAAAAGTCCATCAAAGTGTCTAGTATAACATCATGTATAAATCAAAATATCTGATCAATAGGTAAACAAACACCAATATATACATAATAGCCTCTGTATAGGTCTCATCTCAAAAATGTCAAAACTATGTGTTTGTTAGGAATAGTCCAAGGAGATAACTGAGAGGGGGGGGGGGGGAGTGAATTAGTTATCTACAAGATTCAATTCTTTATCCAATTAAGTATACTTAAACATAAAGCATAAACACAATGAAAGAACACATGAACACAACACCAATATTTTGGTTACGGGGAAACCCAAATAGGTAAAAACCCCGGTGGGACTTGATACCCACTCATATTCTGTACTAGTGTATAATGATCCTTGTTAGAAGATCCTTTACCCTGTTAGGAGTAGCTTTACAATATATTAAGTACAATAGACCTGGTCAAGGGTCAGACCCTGTTAGGGGAGAGGACACACTGTCCGAGAGCTCACTGCTTAAATGGGCGAAGGCTACAACCTTCTGAATAATAGATACACTCTATATCTAGATCTTGGTGAACTACACTTTGACCTACTATCTGGATCGGTTCCAATGAATAGCACAAGTACTTTACTTGATCACATAGACCTTCTGATGGATCAACACTTCGCAAACTCTGCTCTACTATGCTTAATCAACCATGAACCACACTCAAGCAATCACAAATGACTGTCTATAAATATCTTTCCTCCAAATAATATAATCAAGTCATCCTGTTAGAACCACCTTGAAATCATATTAGAGAAACCATAAAAAACTCCAATAAATATTCTGTCAGCTCTACTATGCACGCAACACATTTTGGGACCTGTTTAATAAGATAATTGTAGACACATGCTACACACTGTCGGCTCTACAAAAACAATTGGAACTTTCTCTGTAAGTTGAATTAACTCATGTTCTCTTAATCGAACATCAATAAATCTCTTCCAATCTTAAATCCAAGGGTGCATACCATAAAGATAGGCGCAACTCAAGAACCAATAAAATCTCTATCGGCTCTCCTGAACAAACACAGGAAACTGCTGCTGGCGAATAGCGACTGCATAACTTCACTTCTACTCATCAAAAGACTATGCATCCATAACTAAAACATCACTAACATTTCTTCAACATATATCCAAGTGCGCAAGGCTGCATGATAACTATACATACAACCATACACAGAACACTGTTTGTTACTCTGTCAGGAACACTGCTGACACCAGCTGCAATATAACTATCTATACTACTAGTTAACCTCTGCACCCATGATATCATGATGATATCATGTACATGCTACATATACTGAAAGCTTACTACATAAGACCTCCACACATGCTACTTTCCATATGTTGTCATCAATGACAAACATACAATCAATACTGGCCTGCTGGAAAATCTCCAACAATCTCCCCCTTTGGCATTGATGGCAACATGTGGAATGAAAAACCACCACCAACCCAAATGAACATTTCTTTTATAACATTCTCCATTTTCTCTTCAAAACTCCCCCAAAGATGAATCCTCCAACTGCTGCAATATTTTCTAATATTCTCCATTTCCTCAATTGTATTGTTGTCATAACTGAATGCTGCTCCCCCTTAACATATTACTCCTCTTTTTACTTCTATTTTTCATGACTATATATATACTCCCCCTTTGACATCAATGGAAAAGGGTGCCATTCATTTTAAGCACCAGTACTACTCCTGAGGTAGAGTAGTCAACCTTCCACTAGTCCCTGAGGATTGATGCCTTTCCTTCTTTCTTCTAAGCAGAATCAGGGAAGGGAATGACTCCCAACTTCTCCTTGAGATACTCAAAAGTATCCTTAGGTAAGGGATTTGTGAATATATCTGCCAGCTGATCTTTAGTACTCACATAATCCAACTTGACTTCTTTCTCTGCCACTTTCTCTCGTAGGAAGTGATACTTGATCTCAATGTGCTTTGTCTTTGCATGCATCACAGGGTTCTTTGACATATTGATAGTGCTAGTGTTATCACAGTGAATAACAATAGGATAATCAATCTGAATTCAAAAATCCTTTATCATCTACTTGATCCAAACAATTGTAGAATAATTCAAGGTTTCTGCAACATACTCTGCTTCTACTATTGACTAAGAAATACAATTTTGTTTCTTGCTTGTCCAAGTGACAAGTCTATCACCAAGAAACACCGCTCCACCTGATGTACTCTTTCTGTCATCAACACATCCTGCCCAATCTGCATCAGTGTACACATGAAGCTCAACATTTTTTGAATTAGGATACCATAGACCATAATCTATAGTGCCTTGAAAGTATCTGAATATTCTTTTTACTGCCATGAGGTGACTTTGTTTAGGTTCTACTGCAAATCTTCCAACTATGCCAACTACATTGGAAATATCAGGTCTAGTATGAGTAAGATATATGAGTTTACCAATCATAGATTTATACAATGTTATATCTACTGCTAGTGAGTCATCTTCTTTTGTAAGCTTGCATTCAGTGATCATAGGGGTTCCTACTAGCTTGCAATCATCCATCTTGAATTTATTCAGTATCTCTTTCACATACTTTGATTGATTAATGAAAATTCCTTTTTCTGTCTATTGCACATTTAGTCCCAAAAAGTATTTGATAGGACCAATCATACTGATCTCAAACTCATTTTGCATTTCTTTGGAAAATTCAACACTGAGTTTGTCATTACCTCCAAAGATAATATCATCAACAAATATAGCTACAAGTAGTAAACCTTCAGATGTCTCTCTAATGAATAGATTACAATCTGTTGCTCCTTTCTTGAATCCAATCTTTGTTAAGTATCCATCTAGTCTCTCATACCATGCTCTAGGGGCTTGCTTAAGTCCATAGAGGGCATTCTTCAATCTGCATACCATATCAGGTTTGTCTGATAAGGTGAATCCTTCTGGCTACTCAATGTATACTTCTTTCAAGTCTCCATTCAGGAATGCTGACTTGACATCCATCTGATAAACTTTGAAGTTTTTGACTGTAGCATAGGCTAGAAAAAACTTAATAGCTTTTAATCTGCTCACAGGTGCAAATGTGTCTGAATAATCGATGCCTTCTCTTTGTGCATATCCCTTACATACTAATCTTGCTTTATTTCTTACTACTGTACCATCTTCATTCTAATTTTTGAATATCCACTTTGTTCCAATCACATTCTTATCACTAGGTCTTGGGACCAGTTCCCAAGTGTCATTCTTAATAATCTGATCAAGTTCTTCTTTCATAGCATCATGCCAATTTGAATCATTACAAGCATCTTCAACACTTAAAGGTTCAATCAGAGATAGTAAACAGACCACTTCACTACTAGCTGAGTTCTTTGCTTGTGATCTTGTTAAGACTTTGCCGCTCTGATCTCTAATGATGTCTACCTTGGAATGATTTCTTGATGTAAACTTTGGAACTTTAGGTGATGCTGACTCATTAGCCTTAGGAGTATTTTCTTCACTTGTCTTAGGGTCATTGAATAACACATCAATACTATCAAATATTTCTTCAATAATTGTCTCACTAGTGGAGGGTCTAGGTTCTTCTTCAATCATGGGTGAGTAATCATGATATCTTTCTTGAATCATAAACTTTTCATCAATATTTACATGAGCACTTTCAACGATCTTTTTCAATCTTCAATTGAAACATCTATATGATTTACTTTTATTAGAGTAACCAAGAAAAATACCTTCATCACTTCTTGCATCAAACTTGCCTACTACTTCATCCCTCTTGATGTAGCACTTGCTTCCAAATATTCTGAAGTATTTTACTATGGGAACATTACCAAACCATAGCTCATATGGTGTTTTATCAGTGCCTGGACTCAATTGAATTCTATTAATGGTATAGAATGTTGTATTGACCGCATCTCTCCAATAGGTGTGTGCAACTTTTCCTTCTATCATAATGGCGCGCACTGTATCAAGAATGATCCTATTCCTTCTCTCTGCAATTCCATTCTGCTGAGGGGTTCTAGGTGCACTTAATTGTCTCTTTATGCCATGTTATTTGTAGTACTCATAGAATCTGTCAGAGGTGAATGCTCCTCCTCTATCTGATCTCAAACATTTTATCTTTAGTCCAGATTCATTCTCAACCTTAGCTTTGAATATTTTGAATTTCTCAAAAGCTTTTGACTTATGTTTCAAGAATGCAACCCACATCATCCTAGTATAATCATCAACAAACAAAATGAAATACCTTTCACCATAGTATGATTTTGTATGAGTTGGACCACATAGATCTGTATGAATCAGATCCAACTTGTTCTCTACTGAATTATGCTTTCTTTTGAATGAATTTCTCACATGCTTCCCCATCACACATTCCCTGCATATAGTATCAACTGGCTTTGCTATGCTAGGTAGATCTCTTACTGCCTTAACATTGCTTATCTTTACTATGTTATCAAAATTGATATGACATAGTCTTTTATGCCACAACCAACTATCATCAACTTTAGCAACAAAACAACTTGCTTCTGAATTGAGTTGAAAAACATTACCTCTTGTCTTTGATCCTGATGAAATCATAACACCATCCTTGTTAATGATGCATTTTCCATCTTTGAATTGCAACTGATATCCTTTTCCAAGTAACTGTCCAACACTAAGAAGGTTATGTTTCAAACCATCAACATAAAGAATATCATCAGTACTGTTCTTTCCATCCAAAGTGATGGCTCCTCTACCAACTATAGGTTTAGGAGTGTTGTCTCCAAATCTGACCATACCACCATTGTATTTGTCCAAATGAACAAACCTGCCTTTATCACCTGTCATGTGATGTGAATAACCACTATCTATAATCCAGTCTGTCGTTATGTCAACTTCTGAAACCAATGCTAGCTCTTGATTCTCTTTCTTATCTTCATGAACTATCTTGTTATTCATTTTTTCTATAATAGCAATGAATCCAATTTCCTCTTCACCAGATTCTTTATCTGAAACTCCATCTCCAACATAGTAGAATTCCTTAGAATACTTAGGCTTGCAATCCTTCTTGAACTTTCTAGCTCTAGTGGGACACTTAGATGCAAAATGACTAATCTTATTACATGAAAAGCACTTAAATGGTAATTGACCTTCATATTTTCCTTTTCCTTTCTTTTCTCTTTTGGCAATTATAGCAATAAAATCATCTAATCTTTTCTCTTCATCATCATCATCAAAATTACCAGAAGCGTTTGCAGATTTCTTACCATGAACTGTTGCTTTGAAAGCTGTCTCACTCTTTGGTTCTGTCTTTAATCTTGAAATCTCAAAAGTTGATATTTTTCTGATCAAGGTCTCTCTCTTAAAATTAGATGTAAGCTGCATGGTTTCATCAAGGATGTTGATCTTTCTTTCATATTCTAGAGTAAGAGTAGTCATCAATTTATCCATAATGTCCTCCTCTGAAATCTCTCCACCATTGTTCATGATTCCAGCAACTGCTTCATTTATTCTTTGATTGTAAGCTTTGATATTTTCTTCAGGCAACATCTCTAATGCATTGTACCTTTTCTTCAATGTCTTTCTGCATGCATCCTTTTCTTGTTTGTCTCCTTCAAATATGTCTTCTAGGTGCTTCCATATTTTATGGGCTGTATTTACCTTTTTTACTTCTAAAAATTCACCATCAGATAGGGCGTTGATAAGGGCTTCTTTAGCTATAGCATTCTAATGAAACAATTCCTTTTGTGTGTCAGTAGCATCATCTTTTGCAAGATCTTCTAAAGTAGGAATCTTGGTTGCTTTGATAGTTACATTAAAAACTTCAAAAGCAATGTAATGCAAATGAGTCACCATCTTGTTCTTCCAATCAAGATAATTCTCTCCATCGAACTTAAGACTTTCTTTCCTGAAGTACACCATCTGATGAACCTCAAGCTGTTAAACTTTCTCTCTGAGGCATTTGGCTCTGATACCAATTGTTAGGAATAGTCCCAAGAGATAACTGAGAGGAGGAGGGGGGGTGAATTAGTTATCTACAAGATTCAATTCTTTATCCAATTAAGTATACTTAAACATAAAGCATAAACACAATAAAAGAACACATGAACACAACACCAATATTTTGCTTACCGGGAAACCCAAATAGGTAAAAACCTTGGTGGAACTTGATACCCACTAATATTCTGTACTAGTGTATAATGATCCTTGTTAGAAGATCCTTTACCTTGTTAGGAGTAGCTTTACAATATATTAAGTACAATAGACCTGGTCAAGGGTCGGACCCTGTTAGGATTCTTTTACAATTTTCCCTATTAGAGGAGAGGACACACTATCTGAGAGCTCACTGCTCAAATGGGCGAAGGCTACAACCTTCTGAATAATAGATACACACTATATCTGGATCTTGGTGAACTAAATTTTGATATACTATCTAGATCAGTTCCAATGAATAGCACAAGTACTTTACTTGGTCACATAGACCTTCTTCTGATGGCTCAACACTTCGCATACTCTGCTCTACTATGCTTAATCAACCATGAACCGCACTCAAGCAATCACAAATGACTGTTTATAAATATCTTTCCTCCAAATGATATAATCAAGTTAGCCTATTAGAACCACCTTGAAATCATATTAGAGAAACAATAACAAACTCCAATAAACATCCTATCAGCTCTACTATGCATGCAACACATTCTGGGACATGTTCAATAAGATAATTATAGACGCACGCTACACACTGTCGGCTCTACCAAAACAATAGGAACTTTCTCTGTAAGCTAAATTAAATCATGTACTCTTAACCAAACATCAATAACTCTCTTCCAAGCTTAAATCCAAGGGTGCATACCATAAAGATAGGCGCAACTCAAGAACCAATAAAATCTTTGTCGATCTCCTGAACAAACACAACAAACTGCTGCTGGCGAATAGCGACTACATAACTTCACTTCTACTCATCAAAAGACTATGTGTCAATAACTAAAACATCACTAACATGTCTTCAACATATATCCAAGCACACAAGACTTCATGATAACTGTATGAACAACCATACACAGAACACTGTCTATTACTCTGTCAAGAACATTGTTGACACCAGCTGCTATATAACTGTCTATACTAACAGTTAACCTCTGTGCCCATGATATCATGCTGATATCATGTCCATGCTACATATACTAAAAGCTTACTACATAAGACCTCCACGCATGCTACTTTCCATATGTTGTCATCAATGACAAACATACAGTCAGTATTGGCCTGTTGGCAAATCTCCAATAGTGTCTACTGTGGCTAGTAGGTGTTGCTAAGGCTATTTGGGTTGGGACAGTCCCTATCCCTCTCCCCCTATTCCTCATCCCTCCTTAGAAGTAGTAGTTCTCTCATACCTACTGACCCTCCAAAAGTCACCGATCCACCAACCCACTGTGATTGTGTGAACTTTCTAAATGCCATTTCTTGGGATCCCTTTGGTATAGCCTAATAATATAGATTACAATAGTACTATGCCCCTCTAGCCCTCCTCTTAGACATCTTGTGTATTGCAAAGGCATCTATCATCACTTATGCCAATCCTCCTACTAAACCTACATAGAAGGCTATCTCCCAATCTATCTTGTATTGAGTGGCTAGTCTCTGTGCCTCCATGAGGTCTACCCTCAATTGTGTCACCTCATCACCCCCTGTCACTTCTCTTTGAGCCCTTTCCTACTCTTGTGTCCTCAAATAGTAGGACCTCTCCTTCTCAGTCTTCTCCAGTTGTCTTCTTAGTTCCCTCACCTCATCCTAATTTCTGTTGAGCTCTTTCTTCATCTCGAGGGCCCCTATCTACACCCACTCATGTGCAGTCTCCACCTATAGCTCCCCCACCTATTGGGTGACCCTCTACATTATCCTCTCTAGGGATGTGACCTATTCCCTCACCATGTCTCTTTGTCTCTTTGATGTAGCTAGTGTTGAATCTAGGTTGGCTACTCTTTCTCTCTTTGTATCCATCATTCCCTATATCCAAGTAACCTCTAAATACATATTTTCCCTCTCACCCATCAAAAAATACCTCTCCATCTCTAGGGTAGCCTCTTATGTTCAACTCTCATCCCTCTCCTAGCTAAACAATCTATATTTGTCCTAGAGGATGTTATACTCCATCTAGGAAGTTGTGTTCACTACTGCCTATGTGCCCTAACCCTGAACCTGTACCCCATATCCCTGTACCTGTGGAGCCTACACCTGTGATACCATACCTTGAACCTATTCTTGTTCTTTTGTAGGCACCCTACTAACTTACACTCATGGTTCTCTTTATCTCCATGCCTTGGCCTCCCTTGCTGATGTTGGATTAGTTCCTCCATCTCCTCCATCTCCTCCATCTTCATCATCTCCCCCTCCTCCATCCTCATCAACATCCATATCATCACCCAGTTGATCATCATCCACTACATGTCCTAGGTTAGTCAATCTCACTAGTAGGTGTGTTGCTCACCATGCTGCATATTCTACCATCATACCTACATCCTACACACCTAGTCATGTAATACATGGAACCAGAGTCATCCCAATCCAACTAGAGTGTATTACAACAATAGCTGTGTACCTCCCCTAGACTCCTAGCTCCCTTGTCACACAAGGATGTATCAACCCTCCCCCACCATGTCCTGGATGATGCCAAACTAACACATCACCCATGTCAGATTGAACCTCTCAATCAGATGGATCATATACCCCATCAACCAGTAATTAGACTGCATAAAGGCAAGGTAACTCAATCTCATAAGCATTTCCACTGTCAAATTTTCTCAAGATTTTGCAAGGACCAAACTTCTTCATTTTCAGCTTCCCATATGTTCCAACAAGAAATTTTCCTATCTTCAAATGAACCATTACTTCATCACCGATTGCAAAAGTCTTATGTCTTCTAGATCTATCAGCTCTGTCTTTGTATTTCTGATTACTTTTCTCCAACTTATATTTCACATCTTCATGCAATGTCTTCACGAACTCAGAAAACTATACTCCTTCAGCACTTCTCTTTTTTTCATCAGCAATATCCCTCAAATATGATATACCTCTCAGTTGTATGCCATTTACAATCTCAAAAAGTGTTTTTCCAGTACTCCTATTCACTGAATTATTGTATGCAAACTCTGCTTGTGCCAACACAGAATCCCAATTACTCAGTGTATCTCCTACTAAACATCTCAAAAGATTACCCAAGCTTCTATTCACAACTTCTGTTTGTCCATCAGTCTGTGAGTGAAATGTAGAACTATACCTCAATTCGGTGCCAAAATTTCTCCAAAGGGTCTTCCAAAAGTATCAAACAAATTTACTGTCTCGATCAGAGATGATACTCCTCGGTAATCCATGTAATCTGTCAATTTCCTTAAATAAAATATTTGCTATATGTACTGTATCTAATGTCTTTCTACAAGGTATAAAATGTGCCATTTTAGAAAATCTATCCACAACAACAAATATAGAATCATTACCTCTTATTGTCTTCGGTAAGAAAAGAACAAAATCCATACTGATATCAATCCAAGGTTTCTCAGGAACATAAATCAATGTGTACAATCCAGTATTCTGACTTATTCCTTTGCAACTTGACAAATTCCACAACTTTTCACAAATTTCTGAACATCCTTATACAACTACAGCCAAAAGTATTTCTCCTTAAGCAAATTCAATGTCTTATCAACACCAAAGTGTCCAGCCAAACCACTACTATGTTTCTCCTTTATAAAATTAATTCTCATTGATCCTCTTGGTATACACAACTGAATACCTTTAAACAACATACCTTCTTAGATGAAATAGTCTTCCCATTTAGTACTCAGTTGATCTTGAATAGGTGCTCTACACTTTCTCCATGGCTGAGAAAAATCAAGATCAAATTCATATGAATCTCTCATGTCATCAAAACCAAGAACTTTAATTTTCATCTCAATCATCAAAGATCTTCTTCTACTCAATGCATCAGAAACTCGGTTAGTGATTCCACTGTTATGCTTTATCACAAATGTATAACTCTACAAATATTCTACCCATTTCATATGTCTCTGATTCAACTTATTCTAACTACCCAAATACTGTAAATCTTTATGACCGATATACAACACAAATTCACTCGGTATCAAATAATGTCTCCATTTCTTTAGGGCTTGAACAATAGCATAGAATTCTTGATCATACACATAATATTTCCTTTTTGCATCATTCAACTTTTCACTAAAGAAAGCAACAGGTTTACCTTCTTGACTCAACACAGCTCCTATTGCACTACCACTTGCATTACATTCCACTTGAAATACCTTATTGAAATTAGGCAATGCTAACACAGGTAATTCAACAACCTTCTACTTTAGAATCTCAAACTTTTATCAGCTCCACGTGTCCACATAAATTCTCTTTTATCTCCTCTCATAGTCTTAGTCATAGCATTACAAATTGAACTGAAATTCCTAATGAACTTTGGATAAAAACTTGCCAAACCATGAAATGATCTTACCTCACTAGCATTCTCAGGTGTAGGCCAATTCAAAATAGCTTCAACCTTTTTAGGGTCCATTTTCAAACCATCAGCTGAAATCACAAATCCCAAATACATAATATCCTATTTCATGAAAGAACACTTTTTCAGATTTATCAACTTTTCTTCTTTCAACCTCTGCAATACTTGTTTAACATGCAACAAATGTTCTTCTCTAGTCTTCCTGAATATCAAAATATCATCTATGTATACAGTCACAAATTTACCTAAGAATTTCTTCAAAACTTCATTCATCAATCTCATAAAAGTACTTGGTGCATTAGTTAAACCAAAAGGCATAACCAACCACTCCTACAAACCTTCTTTTGTCTTAAAAGCAGTCTTCCACTCATCACCTTCTCTGATTCTGATATGATGATACCCACTTTTGAAATCAATTTTGGTAAAATACTTTTCTCTAGTCAAAATTTCCATTATGTCATCTATTCTCGGTATAGGAAACATATATTTCACTGTTATCTTGTTGATTTCTATGGAATCCATACACATTCACCATTCTCCATTCTTCTTAGGTGCCAATACAACTAGTACTATACAAGGACTCAAACTTTCTTGGATCAAACCTTTATGGAACAATTATTGAATATGTCGGTTCAATTCCTGATTCTTGGTAGGTGTCAACCGATGTGGTGCTTTATTCAAAAAACTAGCTCCAGGGATTAAATCCATGCAATGATCAATGCTTCTCTTTGGTGGAAAACCATTAGGTACATTATCAGAAATGATCTCTCTGTACTCGGTGAGTAACTTGTCAATCTCTTTAGGTATGTTATCCTCTATTTTCTTACTTGGTTTATTAGGAATCACAACAAAGCATACATCATTCTTCTTCACATCCTTAACAAACTTTCTTCCTTCCATCAAGCAAAATTTTACAGATGTACAAACACTACTAACAGGTTCTTCAATGAAAGGTAACAATATTTGTCTTGTCCCATCATCCCAAATAGTATATTTATGTAATCTCCCATCATATATAGCATGTCCATCATATTGCCAAGGTCTACCCAACAAAATATGACAACAATCCATAGGCATGATATCACATAACACCTTATCATAGTACTTTCCAATTTTCAAATTCACATAACATTGTTCACTTACCAAGAGTGTATGCTCATCCTTGATCCATGAAATTTGATAGGGCTTCAGGTGTTTCAAACTTTTCAACTGCAACTTTGTAACCATTTCCTCAGATGCCAAGTTCTTCAAGCTTCCACTATCAATGATTACCATCCACACTTAATCAAAAAATCTACATCTAGTCTTGAACAAATTTTTCCTTACCGGATCTTCCTTATTACTTTCACTCCAAAGTGCTCTTCTTACCATCAAGTTCTTTTCCTTCTCAGCTTCATTCGGTGACTCTTCTTGCACCAAAGTATTTATACTACTACCAAACTTCTTACTTGCATGTGTACACTCAAATGATCTATGTCCTTCTTCACAATTGTAACAAGTTCCTTGGAAACCACCTTTGATATAACCACCTCGATAGTTATTGCCTCTTCCTCAAGATGAACTCTCACCTTTCCACTCAGTCTTGCATTTATCTAGGTTTGTCTTTTCCAGATCAGATTTGTTGTTTTCACCATAAGATCTACCTCTTCCTCTAGGGATTCTATCACGTCTACCTCTTTGTCTTTTCTCATGTCTTTTGTTCAATTTATCCTCAGCTTTCAAGGCAAATTGATAAGCTTCTTCAATATTTTCCAACTTGACCAAACTGATTTCTTCTTGGATGGAAACTCTCAATCCATTCAGGTACCTAGCAATTCTTTCCACATCATCTTCATCATGTCTAGATCTGATATCTAATCTATATAATTCCTTAATATAATCTTTTACTGAGCTATCTTTTTGCCTCAAACTTTGCATTCACCTAACTAGGTTAATTTGATAATCACAAGGTAAAAAATTTCCTTTCAACTTATTAACCATCTTATTCCATACCTTAATTTTGTCTTTTCCTTTCCTCTTTCTATCCAATTGCAAATGTTCCCACCACAAGGATGCATGACTCTTCAACTTTGTGCTTGTAATTTTCACCTTCTTTTCCTTAGGGACATTTTCATATTCAAAGTACTTTTCCATCTCGGTGAACTAGTCCACCAATTCATCCGAATCCAATTTTCCACTATACTCAGGAGGATTGAAATGTGGTGTAGACTTCAAATTTGTAAAGCCTTCAACAATCTTTCCTCACCTTGATCCATCACCGGTGTAGGTTCTACATCACCTTGTTCTTCCTCAACTTCATCATCACTAACATCTTCAAGATGTCTTCCTCTTCGCTGGGCTGTCTCAACAACTTCTAATCTAGCAGCATGTTGTCTCAACATGTCTGCCAATCCTGGATCTACATCTTGCCTCCCATGAACCATCTTGAAACCCTATGCAATTTTAGGCTATATCACAATCTACTACCCCACAACAAATCAACTAGGGTTTAACAAGAAGGAACCCTCAAACCTAGATTCAAAAATCTAGATCTAGATCTAACCTCACTCTGATACCACCTGATGCAAGAGAGGATGAGGAGAGGGGCCAAAGGAACACCCTAATATAGATCCACCTTGCAGAGATCACACATGGAAGCAATAACACATAAATGAGAGAGATAATGCATATCAACTCCTTATATTTCTTCAAATTGATTCATACATGCCAGGTTGTAAGGCCTTCCCGGTTAGGGCCATATATTACAATTCAAGTACAAAAGTCCTCCAACATGTGAGGATTTTAAACTATCTTCAATCTTCTAATTTCTATCTTCTAAACTCTGATCTACTAAACTACAACTAAAATATTACAATATATATAAGAGGCTACCGAACAAGTCAACCTTCAGATCCACCATTAACGGAAGGAACAACCAGATCTAGGTCCACATGCTTCCCAATGATAGATACCAACATTAAATTTGTGACCAAAATTAATTGCACAAGTCGGCCTCAACATAAAACTAAAACAAACAACTCAGTAAGCAAGGACAACCAAGCACTAGGAAGAGATAACTGAGTGCTAGGGAATTAACCGACCAACTCGGTTAACAAAGGAAACCGAGCAACTACTGAGCCAACTCGGTCAAAGTAGGAACCAAGCAACATAGGAAAACTCAAACTTATTTTTGGTGACATAGGATTGCTAAGGACCCAAGATGCTCCTGCATCAGCTTGTCTCTAGCATCAAATACAATGACATCTCCCAACCAACATAAAATCCATGCCTTGATAGATCTGGCAACATGCGCCCTCCAATAATTCCTACCAAATATAATTCCAATCATGGTAGCCTCATTTTTATTGCTTCTCTCCATAGCATCTATGTGCTACTAGTAGGGATCCTCCTAATTGAAAACTTAAAGGCTAGCTACATATAATAAACTACGTCCTCAAGATGGTACTCTGGGATGGCCCCTTGATTAGGACTTGGTAGATCCTCTAGACATCTAGCAAAGTGATTGTAGATTCTCTTTTAGGTAGATAAAATGAGGAGGTGTCACCTTTCCACCGCTCTACTAGTATGGTCATCATCCCATTGTGCCTTCACATCCTAGGCCATTAGTGCACATGGTCCAATCCTACTATTGTCACTAGTCCCCACTCTTGAAGCTGCATCATCGTCAGCTAATGCTCACACAAACCAAGTGGTGGAAACTATGCTTGCATCCATCCAACACTATGTTAATCAATCCTTCTTTAACCTTAATGCAATCCCCCCCCCCCCCAACATCCTAACCAAGGTACCATGTCCCCAGTCTACCTAGTAAACCTCCCCTCTCCTAGTGTTTCTCAAAACTCTATTTTACTTTTTTATTATCCCTAGCTCTCCTTGATAGAGGCAACACTTCTATGGTGCATACAATTTTTGGTGCTTGTTTCGCTTGGCACAAGCATTGATATTCCCCCCATTCTTCCTTGGCATAAACATGATCTAGTGATTGATATTTTTGATCCCTTTTCCCTTGTTCATGTGCATGTAGATGCACCAATCACATGATCAACGTTTGTTCAGACACTGATCCCATGATCAAAATTTCTTCTCCGACAAGTTTTGACCCCCCATAAATGTCGTATGATGCCCAATAAATGCAAACTTAAAAACATAATAAAAAAGTACAAAGATGTGTTTAGGAACTCACCACAAGGTCTAACTTTGCTGGTCACTAGTAAACCCACAGCTTATTTTTTTGACCTAGGAGTGTTGAAAATGACTCATTGTAGGCCCCTCAAGACCTACTTATAGCTCCCCTGTGGACCTGAATTTCTTCCCAAACCCTATTTTCTTCCCCATTTTCTTCCGCCACCCTATTGGCCATACAAAATTCCCTTTTCTTCTATTTTCTCCTCATTTTCCCTCCTTTTTACTCTTTTTTGAGATATTCCCGCAAAATTTATTTTTTGCACCAATTTCTTGAGGGGGCATAGCTTTTCACTGTCGTTACTCTGATGTGACTCCTAGGCCTCCATTTTCCTTTGGGGCATCTTATTTTATCTTCTTTAATGTGATGCAATTTCTAGCAACACATCAAAGAGGGGAAAAATGTAGATGTCCAAATTTGTCCATTGTGAATTTATTAAATTCATGACTACTCGTCCCTTTTAATTAATTAAATTTCTATTTAATTAATTATTTAGCCAAAATAATATAGTTAATTTTAATTAATTAGTTATATTATTTTATCCTTCCCTAATATAATTAATTAATTATATTATCTCTTTAGCATAATAATGTGGTACATTTTTATAAATATCTCACATTATCCCTCTTTACCCAATATTTGAATAATTTTATAATTATTTGAATATCCCCTCTTCTAGCTTAATCCTTGTGATTTAATTGATTAAATCTAAACCTAGTCTAAATCCTAGCCTAGAAACCCAATCATAACCCCTAGACCTACTCCATAATTAATCATGGATTAATCTTAATTAATTAACCTAATTGTGTGATTCCTACACTAATTAGCATTCCCTCCAAATTTGAACGTGTCTCACACATGTGTGAGCATATCCCCATATTCAACCACCAACCTTCCTTAAATTTCCAATCTACCTTCTTACACATTTGTCTCCCCTTTCTTCTTTGAGGCTTTCTCACACATGTGAGATTTATTGAACCTCCCATCTCTTACACTTTCCCCACTTGGCATTTAATGTCACCTCTTCCAAGATTTCTCATGCATGTGTGAGAAAACACCCCTCTTGCTTGGCCAATTACCCTTTCATATGTGGCCTCTATTTGGTGTCCACATCATTGATTCAAATGAATCTCAACCCTCCATTCAATTTTTAATCTCAACCATTCATTCCTTCCAAAACTCTATAAATAAGAACCTTTCCATTAACATTTCACCAATCCATTGCATTCTAGTATTGTTATCATGCTAAATTATCTCTAGAGCTCTTAGTTGAAATCTTAGTCATTCTAGTATTGATAGCATAGCATTTATCATTGTCATTTAAGCTTATAAATCATGTTTCTCATAGTTTTATTATCTAATTTATTGCATTTCATCCATGATATTTGCATTAAAATATTCATTTTATTTTGCATCTTAGAATCATATCTCATCTATTTAGCATTTAGAATCATAATTGGGGAAATTATCTTGTTGTGTTTGAGAGCATACCCACAAATCAAAATCAAAGAGTCCATCAAATGGAGTAGAATGCCTCCATTTTAGCTCATTTGAGGTGTGAGCGAATTTTTAGTTAGTGAATGCATGGTTTAACTTTGTTTGTGTTGTTTGGATTGTGCTGATAGGTAA
>BSBK01002771.1:162500-225000 GCA_027943335.1 Chamaecyparis obtusa | reverse complement strand
ATTAGACTCTTCCATGGATACACTCTCAGAAACACCTTAGCACCAACTACAAACTACCTAGCCACTCTATGAGCATATGCATACTTCTTCTACCTATCTTGAACTATGGGTGCATGCTCATGGATGCATTCCACCTACTGCTCCATAGCTCGAAGCATCTCAGGACCTAACATAATATGATCCTCTATCCATCCCAACTCAAAGGTGTATGATGATGAAAAACCTACAAATATTGAGAAGGCAACATACCAATCGAAATGTGATAACTATTATTGTAGGAAAACTTGACCAAATATAAATAGTCCTCTCAGTGAGTCTATATATCCATGAAATACAACCTCAACATATCCTCAAGCACCTGATTAACCCACTCTATCTGAGCATTAGTCTCAGAGTGATATGTTGAACTAAAATTCAACTATGCTCCAAGATCATCCTACAAGGAAGTCCAAAATGTAGAAGTGAATATTGGATTCCTAATTGATATAATCCTACGAGGAATACCATGTAACCTCACAATATCATACATAAAGACCCTAGCTATTGAAGATATTATATAGGATGCTCTCATAGGATAAAAGTGTGCCACTTTACTCAATCGGTCAATAGTAACCATGATCGTATCATGTCTATGGGGATTCATAGGAAAACCTATGATGAAATTCATCGAGATGATATCCCATTTCCATGATGGAACAAGAGTTGGCTGTAAAAATCTTGTTGGATGTTGGTGCTCTTCCTTAACCCTATGACGCTCTGGACATCTTTCCACAAAATCAGCAGTCACGTTTCATACTAGACCAATAATATATTTGTCAAAAATTCGCATGCATCTTATTGACACCTAGATGTGTCGAGTAAGGTGGATGATGAGCCTCAAATAAAATCAAGATACGAAGGTCATCTGATGGAGGTACATATATTTGGTTCATAAAATGAAAAATACTATCTAACTCAAAAATATAACTTGAAAACCTTCCTTCCAAAGGTCTCCCTAACTCAATAGTAGTTCTTACTTCCTTGTACCGAGTATTTATAGGAAGTTCCTAGATTATACAACTCTACAAATCAGCACCAAGAGTCAAAGATGATATCTCATGCCTCCTGTGACTCAAGGTGTCAGCTACCACATTTTCCTTACCTTGGATGTACTTGACCTTAAATTCATACTCACAAAGAAACACCATCCATCGCCTCTTCCTAGCATTCAAATTAGGTTGGGTAAAGATATACTATATGCTCCAATGATCACTATGAAACTCAAATTGATGTCCCAATAGAAAATGTCTCCATTGGACTATGCATGAACCATTTTTGCTAAATTGAGATCATGTGTAGGATATTTTAATCAGTTCTCCTTGAGTTTTCAAGATTCATAAGCAATCACATGTCCTTCCTGCATAAGGACTGCTCCTAGACCTTCCAAAGAAGCATCAATACACACCATGAAATCATTCATTGGGTCGAGTATAGCTAGAATAGGTGCATTGGTTAGACACTTCTTGAGGTTCTAATAGGCCTCTTCATACTTATCTATCTAAACATACTTCTTCCCTTTCCTTTGAAGAGAATTAATTTGATATGCAACCTTAGAGAAGTCCTCAACAAACCTACAATAATATCCTACCAAGCCCATGAAACTATGAACTTTGGATACATTGGTGGGGGTTGGCTAATCTAGTATAGCCTAAATCTTGGAAGAATATTTTGAAATACCCTCACCTATAATTACATCCCCCAAATATTAAACTTCAGACTGAAAGAAGTCACACTTCACTGCATTGGCATACAACTAATTATCATGAAGACACTGCCAAATCAGTCACAGATGTTCCTCAATCCTCCACCAAGAAACTCCAAAACCTTTGAGGTGCATAATGGCACATCTTTCCCTAACATTGGTATCAAACTACTACATGGAAAAACATCGATCTAATGCAATGAGCCAAGTCTATTCCTCGAAACCAGTACCAAGACAATTAAAAGGAGGAGGTTGTGATCTTATAAGGTCTCTCATATGATTGGCCTTTATGGATCCTTGATCAAAGGTAGTGTCCCTTCCTCTTAGACTCATGGATCTTTGTCTCTCCTCATTATCAAAATGGTGTGATTCCTCTTGTTCATCCTTGTCTTGCATAAGTAGACATTATAGAATAGTCTAGAGAATCTGCATAGTATTAATCTCTCCTGAATCACCAATGATGTTCACCATTATTCTCTTCCCTACTCTCCTTAACTTTATGACTCAAAAGAGGGCTAGGAAGCATGCTCCTTCCATGTCCTCTACTACGACCTCTGGCAATAGATCTAGTCTCAGTGATCATCTTTCATACAACATTCAAATGAGAAGAATGATATTTTAAATAAATAATATGTGAAGTAATCCTAAAGCAATAGTTTGAAATACAAGAGTTTTATATGTATGAGTTTTTGTTTCATGTTTTAACTACTAGACATCTAATGGGCATAAAAATTCTTAAAGTTACCAGTGTAGAAACATGGGCTCTAATACCAAGTGTAATGCCCCACCAGGGAACCCAAGAGAGATTAACCTAAAATTGATACTAAGTTTAAAAAATAATTTTTTTCTTAAGATTTTACAAACAATATTAAATAACAAAGATGAAGTAAAACATAAATTCCATATATAATCATACACAATCTCAATTATAGATTGAAAATATGAAGTGTTCCTTGACGTTGAATTACATAAATGCAATTTTAATCTACTAAGTACAATAATCATATAAATCTTCTAAATAGTACACCATCTCAAAAATAAACAAATACATTTTAACTATAAAGTATACATGATAACCCACATCTACTGCACAAGTTGTAGGGTATGTAAATACAAGTACAAAGTAAAAATAAAGAAAGAATAGGTACAAATCTCCAAGGAAGATAGAATAAGAAGCAATTGCAACAAGGATCATCTAGAACTGGTATAGCAATGTTGGAGTCTCAAATAATAAGAGGAAAAATGACCTCCTAACCTTGTGTAAACCTATGGTTCCACTCCTACTATGCTGAGGAGATAACATCAGACCCCACTAGGATAACAATACCAAAATCAATCATCAAGTTATTCTAAGAAAGGGTCCTATAAGCTCCTATCTTAAGGGTACAACTCAATGACTCATAGGTACACATACTAATCCAGAGGAAACCAACACACATAGGAAACCTAAGACAAAATCGGGGAAGTGTCATCGCATATGTCAACCCCTTAGAACTATCTCACTGGACTCTAACTCTCAAGTGTGAACATATGTAAGACCTGAAATCCTCTCATGTAGACAAGGATAACCAATCATGCCAAAACTCACCACCACTATTAGATATGCAAGCATCTTATCCCTCACCCATCTTTAGCCTATACTAGCACTCAAGGAATGGGAGAGGAATCCATTGTCTTCTTAATTCATTTTAAATCCCATTTAATGTATTATATTATCACTTATTTCAGTAATCTACTAAAGATACCCAAGTAGCCACTTTTGGGCTCCGTCACTTCCAAAGAAAGCCACTTCCCCTTTAACACCTAGATAACCTACCCTAAGTTCATAAATCTCAAAACATATATCATAGATCATCATGAATCATAAAATCAAAACCTGGTTCCAAGGTATCGCAAGAACACTCACATAACCAATTTCCATCATAATAAAATCAAGCTTCCATAAGAGTGGGTTATAAAAAAATTGAATACCATAGAATTATGCAACGAAAAAAACATAACACATTAACCCTAAACCCAGTACCTCTAGTAACAATCCTAAAAGGATGACATAAAAAGATTCCCTCCTAACCCATAAATGCAGAAAGAAAAACATTCATAAGAATTTTATTATAATAAACTAATTTGTAAAATACCATTACACAAATTAATTTATTAAAATAATCACTAACAAAACTATAATTACATTCTCAAATTAAATTCCAACACTAAGGAAATCAATTTATAATATTAATAAAAATAAATTGATTCCAAGGCTTATAATTACTAAAACAATATAATTTCATCATAAAATTCTTAATTTAGAAAAGAAAACAAATTTCCTTAATTATTAATCAATAAAATTTATTAATTAATAATTAACTTATCTTCCACGTTATCAATTACAAAAAATATCAACTAATATACTTCCTAGTTGAATGCCAAATAGTCCTATTTACAAAGTATTCAAAAAGAAAGTATTATATTATATATTTATATATATAACATTTATTATTATTATTTTTATATTTTTATATTTTATATTATATAATATATATATATAAACTTTTATTTTATTAAAAAAATAACTTTATCAAACAAAAGGGGGGGTTTCCCCTTTGGTTGTCATGGAAGCTAGAGCTGTCGAGGCGAGGGTGGGGGATATCCCCACCTCCAATGATATTTTATAATAATAATAATAATAATAATTATTATTATTATTACTAGCGTATATATACCTATATATAATACATCGAGATTAATCCTTCTTGAGGCGCCTATTTTCATCAACCCTAACCCACACAAACCTTGTAATTTGATAAAAATAGGCACCTCAAGAAGGATTACTCTCGGCGTATTATATATATAGGTATATATAAGCTAGTAGCAACCACAATGCAGGATGAAAGGTATTAATATTTTACATTTTTTTAAAATAAATGATGTAAGGGGTATTGTTACGATAATGGCTGGGTTGGATTACATTTGCAATTAGTATTAATATAATGGTTGGGTTAGTGTTATGGTTCATTATACTATTACAATTAAGGTTAGTGAGATTGTGAAGGTTAGTTTTAGGGAAACTGTTAGGTTACATTTAAGAAATTTTCTAGGGATACTACTTCTATTACGGTTAAGGTTAGTCACATTATTAAGGTTTAAGTTATTATTAGGGATAGTGTTCTTATTATGGTTAAGGTTAGTCCTATTTCTAGAGTTAAGGTTAGTGATAGG
This sequence comes from Chamaecyparis obtusa, assembly GCA_027943335.1. NCBI lineage: Eukaryota > Viridiplantae > Streptophyta > Pinopsida > Cupressales > Cupressaceae > Chamaecyparis > Chamaecyparis obtusa. The sequence continues at coordinate 220,046 of BSBK01002771.1, read as the reverse complement.
GGAACTGTAAGGTTACATTTAAGAGATTTGTTAGGGTTACTTCTCTAATTATGATTAAGGTTAGTTCTATTGTTACAATTAAGGTTAGTGTTAGCATAATGGTTAGGTTATATGTTGTAAATAAGGTTATCGTTAATGATATTATTAAGTATTTGGTTTATTTTTTGTTACATTTAAGTTTTTTTGGTTAGGTTTAATGTTATTATTACGGTTAAGGTTAAGGTTATTATTCTGAATACTAGAAAAAAAAGGTTTTGAAGAGGACCCAAAACCCTTTACACAACCAAAAGAAAAAGACAAAAGAAGATAGCACATCAAACAGAGGCTACAATAATGAGTTGCCCAAAGAAGGGCTACAAGGGCAAAAAAGCATTAGACAACAAGAAAAAACCAGCACTAAAGACAAAAAACTAGCACGGGACCCAGTCTAAATGACATAGTACATAATCCTAGCTTTTTCATCTAGAGTCTTATCCATTTTGGCCTAGATATTGTCCATCCTACCAATGACCTGCTTCAGTTCTTCAACATTTTTATTCACAGAAGGATACCTCTTCTTGGTGCTCACACGAGTTCTAGAACTGGGCCCACTAGTAGCCTCTGAAGAGTCATTCTTGTGTTCACTTTCTTCCTTGAGACTGTTGTCCAGCATATTAACCAGGGCTTTGAGATTTATGATGGAAGCTTTCATGTTGTCCTTGCTATGTTGGAGGATGTCAATGATGGTACTCTCCATGTTTTCCATTCTTTTTTGAATCTCATAAGTAGAAGAATTAGGGTTAGTATTACCCTCATTGAGATAGGTATCCACTTTCTTCTGAAGGCTGGCATTCTTTGCCTCAATTTTCCTACATTTAAGATTAAGCCTTTTAATCTCATGGAAGCACCACTTATTCAATCTAAAAGAGTATAAGGCTTTAGCTTTGGCAGTCTACAGGGCCCTGATGGTGACTTCCTCTTTGTCATAAAATTCCTCAAAGATCATCTTAATAGAGGACTCTCTAATCCTCCTTTCACTGGAATCCTCGCTATCAACATGAATATTCTCCTGGGTATCTTGGGAAATAGGCACATCGTGCCTCATACCAGCAACAAAGTCATCAATAATGGGAACCTCCTCTTTTTGGAAATCTTTGTCAAATTTATGCTTCTCTGTATATTGGATAGCAGTATCCACCAAGTCTTCTAGGCTATGAGAGTTATGAGCCATGGCTTCTTCAGAATTTAAAAATTCTGTAGACTTACCTTCTAGGTTGACCATGTCCTCCATATCCTTGCCACCCAAATCCTCCTTATCGGTATTTTTAGACACAGAGTCTATCTCCCTATTTTGGGAGGCATTAATATTCTTCTAGTGGGAGCCATAATCAATTTTATCTTTTGTTTCAACCTCTTTCTCAATGTTCTTATCAAACCCCTTACTTTTATTATCCTCATTTCTGCCCAAATCCTAAGGGATGGCATTATCTTCAAAATCTCCAGTATCCTCCTCTTCCCTATTAGGGTTCTACGAATTTTGGTTCTCACAAGCCTCCTCCTCCTCAGAATCCTCATTCACATTATCATCATTACTATCGTCAGAGGCTTCATTCTTCCTAGTCGGGATTTTCTTTGAACTAATTCCTATATCTCCTTCAGCCTTCCATTTACCAAACCTAGTAGTGGGAGTAGTGAAGCTCCATTTACCCTTCCCCATAATGGGAGTAGAGTCAGTAGAGTTATGGATAGTATTATTAATGTTCTCATAAATCAACATAATTAACCCCTCATGCCAAATGGCCTTCTTACACATTTTCTTGTGCTCATTTAGGCTTCTAATTAAAGAGCTATGAAGATAATAGGGAATATTGATAGTATCCTTGTACCTAAAGTGATTGAGGAACATAAAATGATGGGAGTGAGCCCGAGTAAATCACCCATTGAGGGTGAAATACTCCATAATCACTAGAAGAATGTTCTACCAAATCTCTTTGATTTTGTAGACATCGATGAATCTATTGGTGTGAGCCTCCGTGAAAGCCTCCTGCTCCTTCTCGAATTTGGGGAATTTCCTAGTCACCATGTCATAGATCTTATGGTTTCTATAAAAATTCATGCCCTCATTAGGAATTCCTATGACTTGAGTAATGAGCTCCACCGAAAGATCAATGGTCATTCCATCCATCGTGGTGGTTTCATTTCTCTAGCCTTCAAAGAATTTGAGTGACAACTTTGTCAAACCCATGAAGCCTATCCAGAAATGGGGTGACACCACCTCTCTTCAACTTGCACTAGACCATTTCCATATCCTCCCCTTTGAGCCTTCTATAGTTTTTAGGTTCCTCTCTTTTAAGATCGCCCCCATGTTGAAAGAAATTAAAACCAAACACCAAAAGCTCTTACTAGAATTTTAAGAATGGATGCAGTTATTGTCTTTCTTGTTAATATAACCACAGATGGAAATAGTAACCTAGAAAGTGTGGGAACTAATGATGATAATAATGTCAAGTACATAATTCCACACTTTCCAATAACTACCCACATGCACTGTAGTAACCATGCATGTAAAATTAAACATATTAAATCTTCCCTTCCTTATATATGATTTTATCATAATTAATTTTTGATTTGGTGTCCTCATTAAGATTCGTAGCACTATCCCAAGTGATGACATCATTATAATTAACTCCCACATTAGCCAAGCTATCCACCATGGTGTTTCTTTCACGATACACATGGGAGATGTGAATTTTGGCACACTTAGCAATAATTTCCTTTGCCTTGGAAATGACATTATCAATGGTCCACGAAGGTATAGAATCTCCCTGAAGTAAGTTTATTATGTTCATAGAATCTCCCTCTAACCATATATTCTCAAAATTGAGCTTGTTGGTGATTTGAAGACCATAGCAGGCTTCCATAGCTTTAGAAATATGATTGGTTTAAGTTCCCAAAGGGACTGCAATAGCAGAAATAAAATTACCATTGCAATCTCTGATTATAATACCACATCCAGTCGGACCTGGATTTCCCTTAGCCACCCCATCAAAATTTATCTTTATCCAGCCTATCGGGGGAGAAATCCAAACACTATTTTCACAGTCATTCTTCTTAGGGTTAGATGCATTAAGATTCTAGCAGTGTTGAGTGATTCCCTTCAGAAGGTTTTCATAGATACCTCTTTTAGCTTTCTCAAAAACTGTGGCAGGAGTACTATACTTATCCTAAAAGATTCTATTATTTTGTTCTTTCCAAATATTCCAGGCAACATGAGGAGCCACCAACAACCAAGTTTTTTTAGCTAGATCATTGGTACTAGGAAAACACCACTGCTGATAGAAATCTTGGATGGACCAAGGGACAATCTAGCATAAGTTCCAATCCTGCGTAAAAAAGACCACACTTGCTGAGAAAAAGGACGTGAAATGTAAAAAAAGGTGGTTAGTATCTTCCTCAGCATCACAACAAAGACAACATCTATTGGGCATGATGAAACCCCTTCTTTTGAGATTGTCAACTATGAGGGTTTTTTTTTGGATGAAAATCCAATAGAAAATCTCAATCCTAGGAGTGAGAGCTTTGTTCCAAACCTTGGCCTAGAAAGGAATCTCAATAGGCATATCAAATTGAAGAAGGCTTGCAGTAGCAATAGAAAAAGAACCATTAGGAGAGGGGCCCCAAATCATTGAGTCATCCTTGTTATCAAAACATATGTGAGCCAAAAGGGCCTTGTCTATCATGTGAAAAGTAGGGTTGATTTCTGCTAGGTTCACCTAGTAGCTGTTAATCCAGTAGTGTTAGGAATGGGAACACTGAGAGGGGGGGGGGGGTGAATCAATGTTCACTTTATTTTAAATTTTCACTTTAATCTTTATTCTAAACTTAAATGCTTAAGTACTAAAATAAACATTCACATAAACATGAAACATGAAATCAACACATGACACCAATATGATTACAGGGAAACCCAAATAGGTAAAAACCCCAGTGGGAATTGATATCCACTAATATTTTGTACTAGTGTTTTGTGATCCTTGTTAGAAGATCCTTTACCTTGTTAGGAGTAGCTTTACAATGCTTTAAGTACAGTAGCCCTTGTTAAGGGTTGGACCCTATTAGGAGTCTTTTACAATCATCCCTATTAGGGGAGAGGACGCACTATCCAAGAGCTCACTACTCAAGTGGTGAAGGCTACAACCTTCTGATCTCAGATACACACTATATCGGCAGGATGAATTGTCACTGTGACACTTCTTTTCAGATCAATTCCTTTGATGCATTGATGCTTTGATCTCTAGAAAAGCTCTAATACATCTTCTAGTATCTTTGCACACTTCTGCTCTACTTATTACAGCTCTCTATCAACTTCCATAATGAATACAATGGGCGCACCTTATATTTATATGCTCATACAAAATACACAATTAAGTCGGCCCTATAACTAATTACAAACAATGCTTCCAAATGAATTGGCTTAAGCATGCTTACAATTATACATATAAACATGTTTTCAACCTAAATACAATGGGCGCATAGTCTTTACAATATTACATTACAATCACAAACCAAAATACTAACTGTCGGCTCCATGCTTTGTTCTTTGTTGACACACACTGGCTATGCAACTTCAACTGACTGTAACTTACTCATCCTTGCACATCTGATCATGTTCTCATAGACTATGAAATAATATAGTCTAACCAACTTAACTTCTAGGGTGCATACCATAATTCATCCATACACATGCGTTGATGCTCTGAGCTACAGGAACTCTGTACATTGTCCAGTCTTCAACACTTAACTGAATTCTGATCTTTACATCAAGTGCGCTGACTCCAAACTACTATATGACTTTGTTGCCATAATAACAACACTATATCTAGTCAGATACCTTAGTATAGACAACTTTCCAACAATCTCCCCCTTTGTCATTGATGGCAACAAAGGAATATGGCCAAGTTGCTAACTGTCCCTTAACACAAATTTTTTTTGTCTTCTATACATTTTATACATAATCTTATATCTCCCTATACATATTATACTCCATATTCTATACACAACTCCCCCTTTGACATTAATGACAAAGGTGTACCAAAAAATTGTATCTACACATACTTACTTAGGGAAAACATTCGGATATGCTATCTTGAGGTTCTCGATCTCCTTCTTCCAAAAATTTATCAAAGAGTTAACTATCTGGAGATGGGCGGCATAAAGCATATTAAAGCTTATCCATCTTCTTCAAATATGTGCTCGGACCTTGACCACAGGTTATCATTGTGTCATCTATCTCCTTGATGTTCTGATTGAGAATGTCTAGTGAGGGTGCAAGAGAATTCCTCAACTGAGTCTGTCTAGACCTTATCTTTGCCATTTCTTTCTCTACCTTCTCAATTTTTTCCAATTGACCTTGGTAGACATTGTTGCACATGTTCACATCAGTGGATGTGTCTTTCACTAAACTCTTTACCTATTCAATCATAGCTTCTACATCTTGTATTGTCTTAAGATGGGCATCAGTAAGCTTATCCTGATCCATGCAGTCTGCAATGAATTTCCTTCCTTAATCAAAAAATTCTTTTAAGGATGCTTGTCCTATCTTGAGTGAATTTAGATCTAGTGCAAAGTTGCTCATCAACTCATTCAATCTCTTCTTAAGGTACTTCTCTTCTACAACTTTGGATGTAGATTCTTCAAGGCTAGAAAAATTACTCTTGAACTGTGAGATAACTATACTCACATCATCAAACGAGTGCACCTTATTCACTTTCATGTCTGCAGGCAACAAACTGTTCAGTATGTTCACTAATTCCATAAGGAGAGGATTTCTCATTACTTGTTTCTCCTTTGCCTTCTCCATAGCTAGGACATTGAACTTAATCAGGTCTTCTTCTTTCTATGAGTCCAAACTAGATGTGTCAGGTGTCAAACTTGACAACAATGCTAAGGAGGGAGTGATGGGAGTGCTATCCATCACTTCTAGTTTTACCTTGGTTAGTTCAACAAAAGTTCCATCTTTCTCCTATTTTTCTTCTTCTTCTTCTACTTTCTTTTCTTCCTCTTCCATTTTCTCTTCTTCTTTCTCATCTGATATGTTTTCAATCAATACCTCTTATTGATGAGTGGGATGTGTGCTGCTACATAAAATCTCAGCTTCTTGCGTGCTCACAAAAGCTTCCTCAAACTTGTCCAATTCTATGTCAGTGGCCGCCATGGCTATCTCCAAATTATCAATGATAATGGTGTTGTCCTTGAGTGATTATGATTGTTAGAATAACTAAGAGGGGGGTGAATTAGTTATCCAGTGTCCCAAACCAAAATGTATAATTCAAAACTATTTCTTCAATTTCTGCTCATCAGTAAACAATAATAACTTTCACTGTCTATGCTTTTACCGGTTACCAGTCAAATGCTATAATAGTTACCAATCAACTCTAGCATGTAACATGTAAAGAATGATAACAAACAAGTATCACAATCAACACATAACACAACAGACTTAACATGGAAACCCTGTAAAGGGAAAAACCACCTAGGACCGACAACCCAAAATTGTTCACTCTTCTGAAGTGAGGTCAATTAAGACCCAACCTTGTTAAAGGTTTACAAACACACTGTCAGGTGTGACCTTGTTAGAGGATTTTAGACTAGAAGTTATCGTCCAACCAGCATTCACTATGGGGTTGACAGAATAACAATGTTCATTCTATGAATGATACATCATAAGACTTTCAGAGTCCACTTAGTTAAGAGATTTTGACTATATACAATGGTTAAATATGTAACAGTAAATGATTTGCCTTAATACAACTTCAATTGTGGATTATAGATCAATATTTAGTCCATTCATATCCTTCTGATCAATATTTCACTTCAGATTCAATATTGTATCAACTTACTGTCTGTCGGTAATTGCTCTCTGTAGCTTGGTAATTTTTCTCCAGGTCAGTTCTTACTAACCAGTATGATCAGAATGCATGAAAACCTTGTTCACACAATATTCCTATAGCTTTTACTTCTTCTAGAATCTTTCATAAAGAAATTATGTTCTCTTATATAGATGAGTAAATCATTTTCTTCTCCACCATCAATTTTTCTGCTTAACCACATTCATAGATTTTTCTGCTTCAAACTCTCTCGACACTTGTGTCAATAATACGTTTGATTCTTATCCTTTATATCTTTCCTGAATTTTGTCATCCATCAATCTGTGTAACAAACTTTATCTGTTACCTCGATGTTATACTCTTGCCAGATCATCAATCTTATCAGCTAAACTAATCATTTAATTCATTATGTTCCACTCAGTTAACAAAGAAATGCGTTGGTGAAAACTACTTAGTTAATACTACAATTGGTATACACTACACTCCATCGGTGTATACAAGAAATGCTTCATTTACCGACAACACTGCTTTGTGTCTTTCAGCTCTATACTTCATCATAGATGAATACAACATAATAAAGTCAATATCATCAAGGCATAGACTCATCAATAAGTTACTCAATGTGTTCCTTATCCTCATATGTCATGTACATCTTTCTCCATGTAGATTTCTTTGTTCTTCATCTCTTTCACCTTTCCTCGGATGTCTCCGTATAGTAACTTACAAGATAAGTACTATCAAGCTAGTTGACATCAATGACAACATAATACTGATTTAATCATATTACATATCTAATCAGAAACTCCTCAGTGATCTTGCAATCACAGATCCTTCAATCATATTCCAAATCAATTGTAGTCCAACAATCTCTCCCTTTGGCATTGATGACAACTCAAGTAATATGAAATGTACCATACACATACCAAACATATATTCTACAACCTTGTGAAAAAAAATGTTGTAAGTCAAATAGACTTAATATGTTTAATCACTACATTACTAAACCAACATTTGATAATATAGCTTTACCATCCTATAGTTGTGTTCTTTTCAGTTCTCCTTTCAGTTTTGTCTCATTCAAATTGTCTCTCCCTTTGATAGTTCTCGTCGGTGCTTGTTTCTTTTCCTTTTCATATTATTTATCTCTCCCTTTGACAGCAATGCCAAAGAAACAAATAAAAAAATAATTATGTCATCCTTTGTATCTCAATATACTGATATCCCAATCGGTACAAGTTCTCAAACTTAATCACAACCTTGAACATGTTTCAAAGTGTGAACTATGCTGCATCAACATGAATAATCTTCTAATAAAAATAGGCTGATGCAACAACCAGATCACCTTAGTGACCAATAGACAAGGGACGGACCCCAAGTCTAGTCCTCAAGTATTCAAATGTGTCCTTCGATAGAGGCTTTGTAAAAATATCGGCAAGTTGTTCTTTAGATGTGAAAAATTCTAACTTCACTTGCTTCTCTTGCACTTGTTCTCTTAAGTAATGATACTTAATATATATATGCTTTTTCTTAGAGTGCATCACAGGATTCTTTAAGATATTAATAGCACTAGTGTTTTCACAATATATAATCACCGGGTCAGTGATTACCTCATTCATTCCTTCCAACACTTGTTTGATATATGCAATGTTTGAATAGTTAGTAGTAGCAGCAACATACTTTGTTTCAGCTATAGACTGAGAAATACAAGCCTGCTTTTTACTTGTCCATGTTACAAGTCTTTCACCAAAGAAAAATGCTCCTCCGGTGGTGCTTTTTCTATCATCCACATTTCCAGCCTAATCATCATCAGTGTAAACTTTCAGTTTGAACTTCCCTTCCTTAGGATACCATAATCTATAATTCTTTGTTTTCTTTAGGTATCTTAAGATCCTTTTTGTAGCTATCATGTGTCATTCTCTAGGATTAGCAAAAAATCTTGCAACAATACCCACAACATGTGCTATATCTGGTCTACTGTGAACTACCTACATTAACTTACCAATCATGGATCGGTAAAGTGTCTAGTTTACCTCTGTTGTTTCATCCTCCTTTGTCAATTTTCATCCAGTAGCCATTGGTGTTCCCACAAGTTTAGCATCTTCCATGCCAAATGTCTTCAGTACTTCCTTTATGTATTTAGATTGTGTGATGAATATTCCATCACTCTACTGAATCACTTGTAGTCCAAGAAAGAACTTAATCTCTTCGAACATAGACATTTCAAATTCCTTTTGCATTTCATTAGAAAAAATATTTCAGATAAGATCTGAAGCTCCAAAAATAATGTCATCAACAAATATTTTAGCAATGATAATAGTATTATCAGTATCACCTTTCACATGCATATTGCTATTTTCACTTGTTCTAACAAATCTAATACTTAACAAATAAGTATGCAATCTTTGATACCATGCTCTTGATGCTTGCTTCAATCCATATAAAGCTTTATGTAATCTACATACCATGTCTTTATTGTCAGGATCAACAAATCCTTCAAGTTGTTCAATGTAGACCTCTTCTTTAAGTATACCATTTAAAAATGCTGACTTTACGTCCATTTGATAGAATTTGAATTTCTTGTGTGCAGCATATGCAAGTAGCATTCTAACTCCTTCTAATCTATCAATAGGTGCAAATGTTTCACCATAGTCAATGCCTTCTTCCTGTGCATATCCCTTGCATACCAATCTAGCTTTATTTCTTGTGACTTCACCATTTTCATTCAATTTATTCCTATATATCCACTTAGTACCGATAACATTCTTATCCTTTGGTCGGGGTACTAAGGACCAGGTTTTGTTCTTTTCTATTTGTTCTATTTCCTCCTTCATTGCATTAACCAATTCTTCATTCTCTAATGCAAATTTCACAGTTTTAGGTTCAAATTCACAAATTAGACATATACCTTGTCTTGTTTTGCTTCTAGTTTGCATTCTAGCATGTCTGTCTCCAATGATTTGTGTTTCAGGATGATGTCTTCTAAAAAAAATAGCTAGAACTTGATTTATTCTTTCTTGTTCATCCTGTTCAAGGTCATTTTCTTGCTCGGTAGCTCCATTTGGTTCCTCGGTTTATGTTACCTGTTGTCTTGCATTGTTTCCCTACTGATCGGTTGTCATAGCTTGCGGCATCGGTAGATACTCTAGATGTTCAATGTAAGTAAATCTACCATAGTCTTTCGGTTCCTTTTTTCTTTCCTCTATGTACTTGTCATCAAACTCATCAACACAAACATCAGTACTTTCAACTATCTTATTTGTAACCTTATTTAAACATTTATATGCTTTACTTATAGTGGAATATCCTAGAAATATCCCCTCATCTCCTTTAGAATCAAATTTTCCATTTCTCTCATCTTTCAAAATAAAGCATTTACTTCCAAAAATTCTAAAATAACTTACAGTAGGTTTGTGTCGAAACCATAGCTCATAAGGTGTTCGGTTGGAGTCCTTCTTCAGTTGTACTCAGTTAAGAACATACACAGCTGTAATGACAGCTTCCCTCTAATATGTCTGAGCAACATTCTTCTATATCATCAATGTTCTAGCACAGTCAATTATAGACCTATTCCTCCTTTTAGCAATGCCATTTTGCTGAGGTGTCCTCGGTGCAGATACCTATCTTTTGATTCCATGCTCATTACAAAAATTAGTAAATTCATCAAAGATAAATTCACCTCCTCTATCAGATCTTAAACATTTTATTTCCTTTCCAGTTTCTTTCTCTACCTTAGCTTTCTACCACTTAAACATTTTGAAAGCTTCATATTTCTCTTTCAGGAACATAGCAATCATAAGTCTAGTATAGTCATCAACAAAAAGAATAAAATATCTATCACCAGAATAGCTCTGAGTTCTCATAGGACCACATAGGTCAGTATAAACCAACTGAAGTATCTTCTTTGTTGAATAGTCTTTGCTTTTACAACTAGACCTAGTCATCTTACCTTTTTGACATTCATGGCACATGGCATGATCAAGTTTTGTCAAGTTAGACAATCCTCTAACTCTTTTCTTTCTACTAATCTTGATCATGTTGTCAAAGTTCACATGGCATAATATTTTGTCCCATAATGAAGCATCTTCATCCTTTATTAACAAACAAGAAGACTGATCCATATCAAGATAGAATAGATTACCTCTAGATTGTGTACCAGTTCTGACAAGTCTTCCTCCATCATCATAGATCTTCACCTTTTTGCTCTCAAAAGCCAATCAGTGGCCTCAATTGTTTAGTTGAGCCACACTTAATAGATTATAGTTCAATCCATCTACCCAATATGCATTTTCACATTGTAATCTATCATTGATCATCAGAGAACCTTTACCTCTTACCATACAAGGTGCATCATTTCCCATTCTCATAGATCCTCCATTATATTCAACAAGATGATCAAACTTTTCTACATCACCGGTCATATGATGTGTACAGCCACTATCTATGATCCATGTATCATTTCTACTTACTTTAGAGATCAGTGTTGTCTCTTCATGTTTTTCTTCTTCCTCTGAGTCATCTTTCATAGCCACAAATACAACTTCTATATCATCTTTAGAATCAGATTCAGTTTCAATATCTTTAGCTATGTAACATACCTTTTTGCCTTTTTCATCTCGGTTGTCTTTGTTGTAGTGTTGGTTGCCTCTGTTGACTCTTCTCCCATAGCTTCCTTCAGATCGGTCTTTGGATCTATCATCATCTAGCAGTGTTGTGACTGACTTCTTTACAATTAAAGCATGCAAAAGGTAGCTTACCTCTATACCTTCCTTTTCCCTTGGGCAATCTTCTGGCCATGAGTGCTTCAAGCTCATCAAGTTCATCATCGGTATTGTCATCACTATCACAATTCTTACTATTCCTGCTAGACTTTCCAATCTTCAAAGAAGACATGAAAGCAGTTTCAATAGAAGGAACAACACTATTATCAAAGTTGTTTAATTCAAAAGTTGTAAGTTTACCAATCAGAGTGTCAAGAGTAAGGTTGGATGTAGCTCTTGTTTCATGAATTGCAGAAATTCTGATTGCATAAACTGGCAGCAAAGTTCTGAGAATCTTGCTTATCATTGTTTCATCATTAATTACTCCATCAGATGCTCTAATAGCATGTACCACCTCTTTGAGTCTATTTGAATATTGTACAATGTTCTCACCTTCTTTCATTCTCATATCATCAAATCTACCTCTCAGACTTTCAGCTCGAGCTCTTTTGACATTCAGATCTCCACTGTATATTTGTGTTAACTTATCCCACATTGCTTTGGCAGTTGTGCATGTCTTGATATCCTCAAATTCAGCATCAGTACAAGAAACAACAAGTTCCATCATAGTAACATTGTGTTCATGCTTGTCCTTTAGTTGATCAAGAGTTAAGGGACCAGTGGGTGGTTTTATATAGCCATTCTCCATTAGATCTAGTGCAAAGTTCCCAATTCTAGATATGTGCAGCTTCATTCTACTTTGCCATACTGCGAAGTTCTCCTTGTTTAGTTTCGATACTTCCCTCTTATACATCTTGAGACCTTTATGCTCAAGTCCTTAAAACTTCATTCCAAGCAACCAGTGCTCTGATACTAATTGTTAGAATAACTGAGAGGGGGGTGAATCAGTTATCCAGTGTCCCAAACCAAAATATATAATTCAAAAATATTTCTTCAATTTATGCTCATCGGTAAACAATAATAACTTTCATTGTCTGTGCTTTTACCGATTACCAATCAAATGCTATAACAGTTACCGATCAAATCTAGCATGTAACATGTAAAGAATGATAACAAACAAATATCACAATCAACACATAACATAAGAGATTTAATGTGGAAACCCTGTAAAGGGAAAAACCACCTGGGACCGGCAACCCAAAATTGTTCACTCTTTTGAAGTGAGGTCGGTTAAGACCCAACCCTATTAAAGGTTTACAAACACACTGTCAGGTGTGACCTTGTTAGAGGATTTTAGACTAGAAGTTATCGTCCAACCAACATTCACTATGGGGTTGACAGAATAACAATGTTCATTCTATGAATGATACATCATAAGACTTTCAGAGTCCACTCGGTTAAGATATTTTGACTGTATACAATGGCTAAATATGTAACAGTAAATGATCTGCCTTAATAAAACTTCAATTGTGGATTATAGATCAATATTTAGTCCATTCATATCCTTCTGATCAATATTTCACTTCAAATTCAATACTGTATCAACTTACTGTCCATCGGTAATTGCTCTCTGTAGCTCAGTAATTTTTCTGCAGCTTGGTTCTTACTAACCAGTATGATCAAAATGCATGAAAACCTTGTTCACATGATATTCCTATAGCTTTTACTTCTTCCGACATCTTTCATAAAGAAATTATGTTCTCTTATATAGACGAGTAAATCATTTTCTTCTCCACCATCAGATTTTGCCGCTTAACCACATTCATAGATTTTGCCGCTTCAACTCTCTTAGCACTTATGTCAATAATACGTTTGACTCTCATCCTTTATATCTTTCCTAAATTTCATTAGCCATCGATCTATGTAACAAACTTTATCCATTACCTCGATGTTATACTCTTGCCAGCTCATCAATCTTATCGGCTAAACTAATCATTTAATTCATTCTGTTCGGCTCGGTTAACAAAGAAATGTGTCGGTGAACACTGCTCGGTTAATATTATGATCGGTATACACTACACTCTGTCGGTGTATACAAGAAATGTTTCATTTACCGACAACACTACTTTGTGTCTTTCAGCTCTATACTTCATCATAGATGAATGCAACATAATAAAGTCAATATCATCAAGTCATAGATGTAATACCCCAAAAATGGGCTATAAGTTCATTAATCTCCTACATCTTCAATTCGAACGAAATCTACATCAAAGTCCTAACCTAAGGCACATCTAAACATCATCGAATCATAATTGATTATCTTAAATTCTGCATCGGGGAATATTCCTAGTAATATTCCTAATCATCATAATTATCTTTAATTTTATAATTATTTGGCAATAAATCACATTTATCCTAAAGTTTGATTAATTGAATATTTTCATATTTAATTAATTAGATTTAATATTTACCACTTAATTGTATAATTAAATTTAATTCTATCTATTATTAATTGTATTATTTAATTTTGACAATAAATCTAATATCATATGAATAATTGATTAAATTCTTATTTAATTAATTAAAGCAAATTGTCATTATTTAATAATATAGTTTTTAATAAAAGTTTGATTAAATAATTGATTAACCCATAAATCAATTATTTTATTTTTAAAAGCAGTTAAGTTGGAAATAAATCACTTTATTATTAAATTAATTCATAAATAAAACATGCACAATCATAAAAGCAGACAACTATCAATTATCAATTAAAGCTAAACTCTATTTTGAGTTAAAACTTAGCTTTTGCATATTTTTGTGAGTTAATTATCCTTTATTTAAAAATAACTCAAAAATCAACCTGAGTTATTTGACTGATTTATGGTTTTTTCCCATGCACCTCCAAAGCCCTGGATTTCTATAAAAACAAGGCTCATCTCTTCATAATTCATCTCTCAATCATCTCGCAAATTGCAAACTTACTCTATAGGAATCATAGCATATCAGATTTGGAGAATTTGCACAATTGGAGCTTGAAAGAATCAACTTGCGAATTCAAAGCTTTGTGAGATCAATTTCAATTGCATATTTTTCATATCATAGCATAGAATTTCATAGCTTTGCATATCATTGTTAGATCAATTCATAGCATATCAATTTCATCTAGCATAGATTCATATTAGTTTTTATCATTCTTATTGCATAGAAAATATCAAAAATATAGATTAATTGCATTCAATTCATATATAGATCAATTGCATTCAAATACTTCATTTAGGTGTCGTCTAGGTCACTGATCTTGATTACAATCTGAGAACATCAATCTCGCACCTATTAGAAAGCAGTAAATCGCTTGGTTACATAGTTTTCAATTTTGCACGATTTTGATTTTTGCTAACCTCTAATGTTTTACATAGTGTTGTGTCTACAAATCAGGTACAATTTTCACACACACATTTCTAGCGCCTACCGTGGGGCAACCCACCTTTGCATGCTGATTTTGATTCTTGGAGCTAAAACCCTAAAGTTTCAAAGATTTAATTTTATCTCCCAAACGGCTTAGAGTTTTGGTCTGAAATTTATTTTTTTCAGGTTGGAGACATATCAAGGAAGCTTCAAAAAAAAATTCAAAATTTTCTGAATTATTTTGAATTTTTAATAATAATTTTTTTTTTTTCATAAAAAATTAATATCTGACGAAAATCAGCATATTTTTCTAAAATTTTTACATTTTCGGAAAGCTCTTCAAATTCTACAGGGGGTCTATTATTTGTGTTTTAAATTTGGATGCAATTTAATAGCTCAAATAGTCAATTTGCAAAAACTGGTCTGTTTTGATAAAACGGGTCTCTAGGGCATAAATGAAGAGATTTTTCTAAAATTTTTGCATTTTTGAAAATCTCTCTATTTTTTAGTATGGGTCTCTATTCTAAATTTCTATTTTTGTGGCCGAAATCATATCAAAAAAATTAGATCTTGTTGACTAGGTCAAATGTAGTGCAAAAAAATTAAAATTTTATGATGGGTATGCACTTATTTTTCATATGATGCATGATATGAGTTGTGATTTGGATTAATTTATGGTTATTATTGCTCCTAACAATTGATTTTTAGAGCTAACCCTATGGTTTTCATAAGTTGAATATATTTTGCATATCTTGTTTGCTTGTTTGCTTGTTGGAGAGTTCGTCACTTGCTTGCATGGAAAAGCTCAACAAAAATTGATAAAAATTAGGTAGAATCTACTAAGAACATTACAAGGATCACGAGGTATTCTCCTTGTTCTGAAAACATTTCAATTTGGACTTAAAATAAATCTCTTATGTGTCAAGCTTGTGTGCATCTTTTCATGCTTTTGATCTATTTCTACACACTTGCATAATTTGATACTAGGTTGTGATCTCTTAAGGATTCATTAAGTAGTCTTAGAATACTTGTGATTGATCTTGATTGCTATCTTGGGTTATTGGACTCACTAATCTGCCGGCCCCTCATTTCTGCCCTGTGGTTGCAATCTCAGCGCCATAAAGGGGAGGGGTCAACAGGACAGAAGCGTTAAGTGTTCCACTTGGCAACCCTTTTGTGCTTTTAGGAACTCACTTGTTTTCTAAGTTGTGGACTCATTTTCAGCTTGTGTGAGGTGTTAAGTGTTCCACCTTGTGGACTCATCTCATATTTTCTTTAAGCGTTAAGTGTTCCTCTTTCTACTTTTTGGATGCTTTTGGTAGATTTGCTTTTGGGAATATATCTGTGCTCACATAGTAATTAGGCCCTATGAACACTATTCGTGATTCTTGAGAGATTGGATTCCTAGAGAAATCTTTTTTGACGATAGAATCCTTGTAGGTAGGGAGGATACTTAGTGCATTTCACATTCAACTTGGTTAGTGCATCTTCTCTTATTGATCGACACATTCTCTCTCCGAAGAGGTTGATAGATCACGTAGGGTTGATATCACGAGCTTTGGTGAATCAAAATTGGTTAGTGCATCTTCTCTTATTGATTGATACATTCTCTCCCCAGAGAGGTTGATAGATCACGTAGAGTTGATATCATAGACCTTGGTGGAGCAAAACTTTGTCTTAGCGTGTCGGATTAATCTGCTTGCTTTGTTTGGGTTAAAAGTGAAGAGGTGTCAAAACCTTGAATCTGGAGCCAAGTCCCCTTGTGGTATAAATTTGTGAGTCACCTTTAGAGAGGGTTAACCGTAGCGGACAATCCCTTCATAGGGAAAACTACGTTGACGGAACCTCAAGCGGTAATAGCCATTTTTGCCATGGTAGTGATAGCTGCTATATAAATGTCCTTGTGGAAGAAATCTCCACGGGTATGGTTCATTGTTGGGTTGTTAGATCTCCCTAGCAGCTCTTGAAGATTAAGTTCTCGGACTGTGTCAAAACCCTGGTGCGCTAGGATTGGAGTTCACCCCTTTGAATCATAAAAGTTGCAGAGTCAAACCATTACTAAAAACCCTAGAGAGGCCAATTTTTCACTTTCAGGTATATGTGTGTTATTGCAAAACTTTTCAGAACATACACAATTAGTACTCTTAGGGATTAGCACAATTTGGTCACTTGATTGTTCATGCGCAAGGTTGCTTTTGCCCTTGTTCATTGTTTTCAGACATGCTTGGAATCACTTGCTTGTTGTTCTGCGTGCTTGTTTATCTACTTGGCTATTAAAAATGATCAAATCTAGTATAACCTTCAAAATTTGGACAGTACAATTTGCAAACAATCCAGAACTGAAGACCTTAAATTTTGCAAAAATTGACGTAAATTCTTTCTAGAGTCAAAAGTCATTTCAGAAAGTCAAAACTCGTACGAGTTTTGTCAAGTGTCATTTCAGTATTGCCCATCTGTCATACGATTGAGAACCTAGTGTCGTACAAGTTTTCAAACCAGCAAATTCAAGAAAGTCAAAATCTTGTTAGCAACTATCATATGATATTTACAACTATCATTTCATTGCTACCCAACTGTCATACGAGTTTTACAACTGTCATTTCATTTCTACCCAACTGTCGTACAAGTTTAGCAACTGTCATTTCATAGACTACCCAATGTCGTACGAGTCTGCAGAGTGTTGTTTGGAAAAATTTGAGAGAGTTGTCAGAAATTGTCAAATTGCAAGATATCCAATGTTTCCAGCCTAGTTCCAGAATCTGTCAAAAATATCATTGTGTCAGGAACAGAGCAGTAGCTATTGAGCATTCTACCATTTTCTGACTTTGATCTTTTGAATCTGATCTAGTCTTCTGTTTGATCAATTTGAGTCCTTTTTATCTCATGTCAAAACCTTGTCATAACTATCAATCTTTAATCAATCTTCAAAAATAGACTAAGTGTTGAGAACTCGTGTCCGCTATCTTTTGGGCGATCTATCCCATACATCCAGGGCATAGTTTCCTTCACCCACATCTCATCAGATCTTCAAAACTATCATAATCTTGACAAGGTTGCGTCATCCGATTTTCTCGAATCAAATTGTTCTTCAGTTGTCTTCATCCTTTTCTTCTATTTCATTCAAAGTTAATGGTGGAGACCAGAGCTTCTTCACATAAGAAATCAGAAGAAACATCTCAGAACTTACTTTTGACCAATACCCCGGGTCCAACTCTTGAACAACTCATCAAGTCCAGTATCTACGAAGATGACGGTCTCAGTAACTTTCGATTGAAAACTGGTTACATACCTCCTCTATCAACTCACAGAGGTAATCAACAAACTCCTCCTCAATCTGTTCCAGGGAGCCCAAAAACTCCTACCATGTCTCAAGCAAGGACAAACCATGGTTCTCTAGGAGGAGGATCCCAGGGACACCATTCTCAACATAATGCTGACCAAGAACCTACGCCCTCTGAAATCCATCGATGTCAGAATGACGATGAATTCTAGAGAATGATGAGGCATTTCTTGAAAGTGGATAGAGAGGCATACTTTTTACAATTATCCCAGGAAGGGGCTAAGCTTCCTCCCAACTTTAACGTTAATGATATAATCACACATGAGGAAGAAACTCCACTCACAGCTATGACAAAATAGATGCATGCTATACAAGTCAAATTTAACAATCTTAAGAAGGAGAAGGAACCCAAGGAGTTCTCCATGGAGGCACTATGTCCTTTCCCGTTCGACAAAAACTTGTATATGCCACCATTCCCAAAAAGAGTGGAGATACCAAAGTATGACAAATATGACGGACACTCTAATCCTCAAGATCATGTCAGAGAGTTCTGTATGCAATCCATGGAATTCATGCATGAACCGACTTATCTAATGCATCTTTTTCCTAGATCCTTGGGAGGAGCATCCATTCAGTGGTTTTCAAGATTACCTTCTACGATCAAAACTTTTGAGGAATTGATTAAATTGTTTTATCAACAATATTCCTACAATATTCAACATCCGGTCACCATGATCGATATCTGTAACCTCAAGCAATATCCAGGGGAATCATTCCTAACTTTCCTCAAGAGGTGGAGAAAGAAGTTCTCTCTATATGCTAGACAAATTCCCGAAATGGAGAAACTTGAAATCTTATCAATAACCTTGTTCCAGAGCTCAATTATCCATTACAAATGCAAGATCATGTATCTTTTGATAAAATGGTGGATAATGCAATCAAGATTGAGAAAGTACTTGTCAAGAAAGGAGAAATCACACTCCAAAAGGACAAGTCTGAATCTGGATCTAGCTCAAAAGATAAAAACAAGAGCTGGAATAGAAACAAAGGTATCATCTCTGATGGTGTTGTTGACACTATCCACACCCCATCAAAGGCACTGGCCTACAATCTCACCCTTTCCACCAAAGCCATTGAAGCTTCAGAGCAAAAATCTATTGAACCATCTCCAAAGAAGCCATTCAAACGATGGGATAATAAATGAAAGTTTACTCCCCTGGGAGAATCTTTGGAATCTACCCTGAGAACCCTGATAGCTGATAACATGATCTCTTTACCACCAATCCAAAACCCTGATCCAGATCCAAAACCATATTGGTGGAAAGATAATGCATTCTGTGCTTTCCATCAGACTAAAGGCCACAGAACTAATGGATGCTTCCACTTGAAGCATACCATTCAAGACTTGATAGATCAAGGGGACATCACGATCAATAATCCTACCAGTAATAATGATCACATAGTATTTACAAAACTGTTTCCACAACATGGCAAGGGAGTTTCCACTTCTCAGCCTAACATGGGGGCAAAAGTCAACTATGCCTACCCTGGAAACAATGATGTCATCAATATGGTTGAACCATATCTCTCTAAGAGCTGCAATGTCATCATGATTGTACAAAGAGACAGAAATCATTCCTCAACTAATGTGGTTACCAGATCACAAGCTTAGGCTTATCTGAAAGGACAACCACCAAGTTCATCTAATGTCCCTAAGATACCTTTCAATCTCACATCTGCTTCTAAACAGAAGGTTGCCTCAAAATCTTCCAATCCAAAGGATACAAGACCTACATCTTACAGCATCGTCCAACAACTCCAGCATACCAATGCCAAAATCTCTATGTTTGAGTTACTTCAAATATCTCCAGCTCACAGAGATATCCTAGACAAAGCTTTGCTCGGCTCTAATGTTCCTGATGATCTAGATCTAGACAGGTTCCAGACTATGGTTGGTCATCTAACGTCTCCGCAATATATCTCCTTTTTAGAGGAAGATGACAACTCCCTAAGTCACCCACATAATCAGCCCTTGCACATAGAAGTCTTGATCCAAAACCATCGCGTCAAACGTGTGTTGATAGATGGGGGCGCATGCCTCAACATTTGTTCTTACAACTTAATCACACAGTTGGGATTCTCAGAGATGGCTATTGATCCTCGAAATAAGATCACCATAAAAGCCTATGATGAACAAGAAAGAGCTTCTAAAGGCACCATTGTCTTACCTATCTGAGTGGGTCCAATCATCAAAGATACCACATGTCAGGTGCTTGATCTACCATTGGCTTACAATATCCTTCTAGGGAGACCCTGGATACATGAAATGCAAGCTATTCCTTCTACGTACCATCAATGCTTGAAATTTCCCTATGAAGGAGTGGAGGTTACTATCCCAGCAGATCTGAGTACAAATTGCAATACATTGAAGGAAAGTGCCGATAAGCTTGTTCCCAATAACAGAGAATCTTCAATCAAGTAGCTAAATGTTGCTTCCACATCTAAGATGGACGACATTGCTAAAGAGATCAATATCAAAGAAAATGGGATGGGAGAATACACTATAGAGCCAGTCTTGTCTCTGACATCTCTCCCTATCTCACCCAAGTCATATGGACAATCTTTGAAGCAATCTAAATCAGAACCTAAGGAACCTATGGAAGCATACAAAAGAAATTTTGTGGCGGAGCAAGTATCCAAACAAGAATTTGAAGAGGATGAAGCTGTGCTTGCATGGCTATATAAAGATGATTCTGAATCCAAAATTGTTCAACCTAGTGAATCTATAGCACCTACAATCCCTTCTAATTCATATGGTCCAGGGAACAGATTGATAGCCAAGATGGGATATTCCAGTCAAGGACCTCTAGGAATCAGAGGAAAAGGTCTTGTGACACCCATTCCACATATTGGTAGAGCCAACAAAGATACTGGTGGCTTAGGCTTTAAGAAGAAACCCTATCATCTCAAAGGTGGTTGTTCTCATGTCATAGAACAAATTGCACCAGGAGAACCCCTTCTTAAGAAAGAAGAAACAGAACCCTCTGATGATGATTCAGATAGCTTTGAGCTTATCCCCTATGAAAAATTGCCTAAAGAGATCAAAGATCTTCTTGATGATACAGATGATCCTATCAAAAGAATTAATGTAGTAGAAACACAAGAACCTACTATAGTGCAAGAGATGGTTGCACCACAAGAACCAACTAATCTCGAAGGCAATCAAACTGATCAAGAAGAAGGGGGTAGTTATTCTGACACTGATTCCCATGAATATGAATTCAAGTCAGAGACTGAGGGTAATCCTTCTTGGGGTATTCATCCTGATTTCACACATTTTCTAAGATTTCCTAGAGATCCTGAATCAGAAGCTGAGTCAAATGACTATGAATGGGGTGCCATTCCAGAAGAAGATGAGCTTATAACAGAGAAATATATTGATGTTATTCACCAATATGTGTCTCAACCCAATGTAGGTCTAGAGAAAAACAATGAACTTAACGTGTCTGATCCACCTATGACTGAAGAGGACTCCCATGATGATGTTGAGCCTATTCACGAACTGAACATTTTGAGCTGTAATATCACCTTTGAACTTGAGTGTCGGGTTAGGACCAATGATGACATATCCATGACTGTGAACACCATATCCCAAACCTTTCCCGCTTTGACTATCCAACATCCTAATCTTATCAACCAAACTTCCACAAACCCAAACCATGGTATTTACACCTTTCCAAGTGACTATGCCCTTGCTTGTTACCTCAATGCAGTCGAGCCTATGAGGACTTCCATCAGTGGACCGAGTGTCAGCATGACCGAGTTGGACATCAAATATCTTAGTCAAAAAAATAAAAAGAAAAAGAAAAAGAGTTCTGAGGGTGAAAACCACTTTGTGGCAGTCTCAGAACCTACAAAAGTAAAAAGAAAAGATGTATCTGAAGGTGAAAACCTCTCTGAGGAACCTAAGGATGAGATATTTGATGTCCTTTCGAGTCATTTACAGGATAGATCTCTAGTTCTGATTGAGCCAACTCAATCCATCAATTTGGGTACAACAGAGGAACCACAATTGGTACATGTAGCACAATCTCTATCAGAAGAAGAGAAATAGAAATTCACTACATTCTTATCAGACAAAAAGATCAACTTTGCATGGAAATATTCAGATATGCTAGGATTGGATCCCAATCTCATTATGCACCATCTATCCATTGCTCCTGGAGTAAAACCAATCAAGCAAAAATTGAGAAAGATGCATCCTCATGTTGCACTCTTAGTCAAAGCAGAACTAGAAAAACTCCTCAAATCTAGATTCATCCATGTCATAGAATATGTTGAGTGGATCTCTAACATTGTACCTATTTCAAAACTAGATGGTTCAATCAGAGTGTGCATAGACTTTAGAGATGTGAACAGAGCATGCCCTAAGGATGACTTTCCACTACCTAACATTGATATGATAGTGGACATGACTGCGGGCTATGAAATGTATTCCCTTATGGATGGTTTTTTTGGATACAACCAAATCAAAATTGCTTCAAAAGACCAAGAGAAAACTACATTCACATGTGCATGGGGAACCTTCTGTTGGAATGTTATGCCATTCGAACTCAAAAATGCTGGAGCTACATATCAAAGAGCAATGACATCTATTTTTCATGATATGATGCATAGAACAATGGAGGATTACGTGGATGATACCTTGGCAAAATCAATGATCAGAACTGAACATCTAACAGACTTGAGCATGATCCTAGACAGAATGGAATAGTTTAGTCTCTGACTAAATCCTAAGAAGTGTGCTTTTGGTGTCACTTTTGGAAAGCTCTTAAGATACATAGTTTCAAAGAAAGGCATTGAAGTTGATCTGGCTAAAGTCAAGGCTATAATAGAGATGCAACCTCCCACAAATATCAGTCAAATGAGGACGTTGCAAGGCAGAGTACAGTCCATTAGAAGATTCATATCACAGTTAGCTGACATATCACAACCTTTTACAAAAACATTACATAAAGGTGTGACCTTTGCATGGAATGAAGACTGTGCAAAGAATTTTGATCATATCAATAATTATCTCTTGAATCCTCCTATCTTAATGCCTCCTATTCATGGGAAGCCATTAATATTATATGTCTCCGCAATAGATACATCACTGGGGGCATTACTAGCACAACATGATGAAGACAAGAAAGAAAGAGCCATCTACTATATCAGTAGAACTTTAGTGGCCTATGAGAAGAACTACTCAATGATAGAGAAGGCATGTCTAGCTGTGATCTTTGCATCACAAAAACTGAGACACTACATGTTAGCTCATACTACTCATTTGGTAGCTAAAATTGATCCACTAAAATATCTCCTAAGCAAAGCTTCCCTCACAGGTAGACTAGCTAAATGGGTCATGCTCTTGAGTGAATTTGACATTGAATATGTTGAAAGAAAAGCTATCAAAGGACAAATCATTGCTGATCAATTAGCTAAAGCACCACTGTTTGATGATACACCCATGCAAATGGAATTTCCTGATTCCTCTATCATGCACCTCTCTTCTAGAGCATGGTGGTTATTCTTTGATGGCTCCTACACACAAAATGGATCTGGAGTAGGCATATTGTTCATCACTCCTCAAGGATACTCGATACCCAAAGAATTTAGACTAAAGTTTCCTTGCACAAACAATATTGCTGAATATGAGGCACTTCTCAATGGTATGAAAATGGCACTACAGTGGAGAGTTACAGAGATGCACATCCATGGAGACTCACAATTGGTTATCCATCAAGTCAATGATGTGTACCAAACCAAAGATGAAAAGCTCATTCCTTACAAGAGAATGGTAGATGATTTAAAGAAATACTTCATCTCTATCACATTTGAGCAAATACCCAGAACAGAGAATAAGGTTGTCGATGCAATGGTGACATTATCTACTCTCTTATAGCAGCCCGAACATGAACTACGCTACGAGTTCCTAGTGGAAGCCCTATCCTATACTGCATATGACTCCCCTAAAACTCGCATGATCTGCACTGTTGTAGGTTATGACTCATCTCGCTACAAAAATCTATTCTCCTATCTCCACAACCAAATCATCCCTGACTCCTTTAACTGTTTTGAGAAATGAAACCTTATCCGATCTGCATCCCGATATGTCATCATTGGTAATGATCTATACAAACGAGGTCTAGATGGTACACTACTTAGATGTTTAGAACGGGAAGAGTCTCAACATGCATTAGAAGAAGTCCACGAGGGTATATGTGGGTCACACTCGAACGGTTTAACATTAGCTCGAAAACTTATTAGGGCTGGGTACTATTGGCCTGAAATGGAGAAAGAGGCTATTAAATTTGCTAAAAACTGTCAACAGTGTCAAGTACATGGCAACTTGATTCATGCTCCAGGGAGAGATATAATTCCCTTTACTACACAATGGCCTTTTCAACAATGGGCATTTGACCTCATAAGTGCTATCCATCTGCACTCTTCTAATGGACATACCCATATAATCACAGCCACAGATTATTTTACAAAATGGGTAGAAGCAGTTCCTCTAACACAAGCAACGGGGAAACAGATCTCTATGTTCATCCTAAACTACATCATTTGCAGATATGAGATCCCTCACTCTATAATCACAGATAACGGGGGACAATTCAAAAACAAGGATCTAGATGACTTATGTGCTAAATTCAAGATTACACAACATTGGTCTTCTATTTACTACCCTCAAGGGAATGGACAAGCTGAGGCTTCAAAGAAAAATCTCCTGAAGATCTTGCACAGAACAGTGAATAAAATAGGAAGAGACTGGCATCTCATGATCAATCCAGCTCTCTGGGCATACAGAACTAGTATCAGAATGCCTACAAGGGCTACACCTTTCACTTTAGTTTATGGGTCTGAAGCGGTACTACCTATTGAGGTTGAAATCCCATCACTTAGAATCAGAATGCATGGACTTGTCACTGATGAAGACTACAGAGTGTCTAGGTTACAAGAACTTGAATTACTAGATGAGTGTAGACAAGCATCGTATGATAATCTCAGAGAGTATCAGAAAAGAATGTCTAGAGGCTACAACAAGAAAGTCTGACACAGAGAATTTCAGGTTGGTGATCTAGTGTTGAGAGAAAATCTTAAAAATCAATCACATCGAGAACGCAAGGGGAAGTTCGAACCCAATTGGCTAGGTCCCTTTGTTATCACTGCTACTTTTGGCTCTGGTGCCTATCAACTCTCAACAACTGAAGGAGAACAACTCTGAGAACCAATCAACATTCTCCATCTGAAGAAATTCTACGCCTAAGGCATTCAGTCTATGGTAAAATGTCCTGAAAAAATCTTAAAAATCTAAAAAAGTCCTGAAAAAAATGAACATCTTGGTGAAAACCTAGCAATAGGTGCCTTGATGATTCACAAAAAAAATCAGAAAATATCAAAATTCACAAAAAAATTAAAAAATATCAAAAATTCAAAAAAATAAAAAAAATTCAAAAAATTCAAAAAAATTGAAAAAATGAAAAATACAAAAAAAAAATGAAAAAAGAGAAAAAGTGCCTTGGTGAAAACCTGGAAACAGGAGCCTTGGTAGCAAAAATAGAATCTCTGCCAAGATGGTGAAAACCCGACAAACGGGTGCCACTTGTTCAAAATGCTTCATCTATCAGCACAATCTTGGTCTTTCCCAGCTTTCAGTCTTGCTTTAGTTTGTACATATCTCCCAGTTTGTTTCAACATTTCCAGTTTTCAATAAGTCAGTCTATACACCAATCAACTTGCACGTCTGTATCCTATCAATGTTCAAACTTGGGGGCAATCAATGTCATATCCTATGGCCTCCAATGTATCTTAGACGTATCCTATCCAGTCAGAGTCCTTTGAAGCTTCAAGTTGAGTCAATCTGTCTGTCTCGTCTCCAGAAAGGATTTTGCATCTACAACAATCAAACATCAAAACAAACTGAAAACAATCTATGCTTCATACTTTTATCTCCTTGTATGCTTACTGATTCGCATTGAGATTTTTGCATATTGTATCCCTTCAAGCTCCTCAATGATGTCCTTTACAAGATTTAGAGAGTGATGACTGGGGGCATAATCTTCTCTTTGTTTTCTGCTCGTATGTGAAAATCTAACAACTTTGGAAATTCTAGATTGAAATGGTGTCCGACTGTAAGAGCCTCTATCTCGAATTGGATGGCCATGCGTACCTCGACCATTGATACCCAAAAAATTCAAGGAAGTTTGATCTAACTATTATCTTTTTGAGTGAGTTCTTTCTCCTATTGTGAAACAAGATCTTGCCTAAGGATGTGAATGATAAAGGGTCACTACAGGTAATTCACATTGGATTTAGAATGATCTCTTGACTATTTGATGTGTTTGTAATGCAAGGCGTACTCAAGTCCTCACGACATGTATGTTTTGATGCTTGTACAAATTGCTATATCAAAATGGACATGATATTCAGGTCATCCTGGCGTTTGTGCCTTGATGCTTATATCTAATTCGACATTCTAAAAATAAAATCAATATTCATATGTCCATGGTTGTTTGACCAGTGGGTGTTGTATTGATTCTTGCGCATACAAATCGATATTCATATGTCTATGGTTTCATGGCTAGTGGGCATTGTATTGATTTATCCAGTTACCTAAAAGTTCAATGATGATAACAAATCGACATATGATCAGTGACTAGGTCCTAGGTCTTAGGTTGCATTTCATTTTGCATGTCTCATTTCATTTTGCATGTCTCATTGCGTTTTGCATGTTTGCATGATCTCACAATGATTAAACGAACTTCAATGCTTAAATGATTCTTCAAATCACATCTTCAAGTCTAACAAGAACTGAATCTCACACGAAGGTCCATCCAACGAAACAGCAAGTAGAATCCTTTTTCGGGATCAAAATTCAAATCTGAGATCATTCATATTATTAATTGCTTGCATAATCAACCTTCAATCATCACAAAAATCCAGTATTCAACTTAACTGATTATCTTACATCAAACTATCAAAATTTCAACTTGGTCAACCATGGTCAAACCTAGTCAAACTTGGTCTTTTGGGACCTTCCAATGATGCAGAATGCATTCTTGAACGTATATAACCACTTTTCAAATCAATTAACATGCTTTTGAACTCTCAACGCTGACTTTTCTTGTCAGATTTCAATTTTAATCCCAAAGGGGGCATGGTATTGCACATCATTCAAAGTCTGTAAATCAAAGTCTATCAATATCTTTCATCAGTGATCAAGACAAACAATCACGTCTAGTTACTGATTCATCAAAAGTCCTCATCGCTCGGGGCAAATCTATCATCACTTGGGGCATATCAGATTCATCAAGATCCATATCAATCTGGTATTCTCCTAATCTTGTAAACTATATCAGTTTTTGCAACCATCAGATCATAGTGTTCTTTCCTTGGTTCTTCGGCAACTGAAGGGTTTGGATGTGATACCTGCTAGTTCTGCTAAGACAATCGAGTCTAGAACGGGTCACTCACTTCTTATCAATCCTAAGGTTCAGAATCAGGCATTTTGACACTTTTTCACAATCATAGGTTCATTTGTTGCTACAGTGAACATTATCTTTGGTCATTCAGGACCTATTATCTCCATATCAATTTAATATCAATCAACTTCTGTCTCATATCAATTATCACTTTCAAACATCAGTTTCATATCTCTATCAAACACAGACTTTCTTTGAACCACTGCGCTTCGCACAGTAATTCAAAGAGGGGCAAAATGTAATACCCCAAAAATGGGCTATAAGTTCATTAATCTCCTACATCTTCAATTCGAACGAAATCGACATCAAAGTCCTAACCTAAGGCACATCTAAACATCATCGAATCATAATTGATTATCTTAAATTCTGCATCGGGGAATATTCCTAGTAATATTCCTAATCATCATAATTATCTTTAATTTTATAATTATTTGGCAATAAATCACATTTATCCTAAAGTTTGATTAATTGAATATTTTCATATTTAATTAATTAGATTTAATATTTACCACTTAATTGTATAATTAAATTTAATTCTATCTATTATTAATTGTATTATTTAATTTTGACAATAAATCTAATATCATATGAATAATTGATTAAATTCTTATTTAATTAATTAAAGCAAATTGTCATTATTTAATAATATAGTTTTTAATAAAAGTTTGATTAAATAATTGATTAACCCATAAATCAATTGTTTTATTTTTAAAAGCAGTTAAGTTGGAAATAAATCACTTTATTATTAAATTAATTCATAAATAAAACATGCACAATCATAAAAGCAGACAACTATCAATTATCAATTAAAGCTAAACTCTATTTTGAGTTAAAACTTAGCTTTTGCATATTTTTGTGAGTTAATTATCCTTTATTTAAAAATAACTCAAAAATCAACTTGAGTTATTTGAGTGATTTATGGTTTTTTCCCATGCACCTCCAAAGCCCTGGATTTCTATAAAAACAAGGCTCATCTCTTCATAATTCATCTCTCAATCATCTCGCAAATTGCAAACTTACTCTACAGGAATCATAGCATATCAGATTTGGAGAATTTGCACAATTGGAGTTTGAAAGAATCAACTTGCGAATTCAAAGCTTTGTGAGATCAATTTCAATTGCATATTTTTCATATCATAGCATAGAATTTCATAGCTTTGCATATCATTGTTAGATAGATCAATTCATAGCATATCAATTTCATCTAGTATAGATTCATATCGATTTTTATCATTCTTATTGCATAGAAAATATCAAAAATATAGATTAATTGCATTTAATTCATATATAGATCGATTGCATTCAAATCCTTCATTTAGGTGTCATCTAGGTCACTGATCTTGATTACAATCTGAGAACATCAATCTCGCACCTATTAGAAGGCAGTAAATCGCTTGGTTACATAGTTTTCAATTTTGCACAATTTCAATTTTTGCTAACCTCTAATGTTTTACTGAGTGTTGTGTCTACAGATCAGGTACAATTTTCACACACACAATAGACTCATCAATAAGTTACTTAATGTGTTCCTTATCCTCATATGTCATGTACATCTTTCTCCATGTAGATTTCTCTGTTCTTCATCTATTTCACCTTTCCTCAGATGTCTCAGCATAGTAACTTACAAGATAAGTATTGTCAAGCTAGTTGACATCAATGACAACATAATATTGATTTAATCATATTATATATCTAATCAAAAACTCCTCAGTGATCTTGCAATCATAGATCCTTCAATTATATTTCAAATTAGTTGTAGTCCAACATCTGATATGGGCACAGACTTATCCAACTCAGTTCGTACTTCCACTGCAGGTGCTAAATCCTAAGGACCTGTAGACTGTACCTTGATGGTCTCTGTTGTAATGTCTTGCTTACTAGGTACTTGAGAGATGGGTGCAGACATAGGTTTCATGTGTTGTTCTAAGAATACCTTCCCAAAGGCCTTTTCTATTTCCTTAGAGATCAACTCATAGTCTTTGTTCATGAGGTGTAGTGTTCTCATTTTTTACTTTAAGTGCAACTTCACCAAATTCAACAATAGTGACTTTTCTTCAATAGAACATACTGGAAGAGTGGAATCAAGAATTTTTTCCCTTATTCTAAAGTCTTCTTCAGTGGCTTGTCTCTTCAAGGAATCCATTATCTCCCAAACTTTATCTGGAATTACTATTTTCAATTCAAGTACTATTTTCTTGAGCTTTATCATATGTTTGACAATCATATCATGTATTTTTTATTTGTCAATCTCACTGTATGTTTCATAAAAATTCCCTACTTGATCAATTATGCCCTCATCAACAATTTCCAAGGCTCTTTCTACTTTCTATCACTCTGAATTTGAATGCAATGAGAAATCAAATAACTTTATGGGTACTTAAAAGTGAAAATTCCACCATTAATGCAAGTTGCATAAACTAGGTTGTCACTTCAAAATTTGCAACTCAAATTCTGTTCATAATTAGCATGTGCACTCTAGCACATAGGTACCTTTATACTCCAAAAGCTTAAGTCCAAAGGTGCATACTCTGAGGATGAGTATACCAGCCACACAGGGGTCTAGAGCTAAATTAGCTCCCCCTATGACCCTGAGGGCCATTCATCTAGATGTAGAGGGTGCGTCCACTGTGGATACATCTAATACATTCTCATCATTCATGTCCTTTTTCTCTAACCAAATCATGCTCGCATCTTCTGAGGCTTTAACAAAATTAACTTTGCCTACGGGATCTAAAATTGGTTCTTCGGCCTTTTTAGGGCTTCCCTGACCTTGCGTCTTTGATCTACAGAACCTTGAGATATGTCAATTCTTGTTACAAGAGTGACAAATGACTAGAGGTCTTCTATTCTTCGGTGCATTGACATGAGTCACCATTCTGCATTATTTTTCTATGTGACCATTATAGTTACATATCTGGCATGTAACATTCTAAGAACTTCTTACACTTGTCTGATTTTGATTTCTTTGATCTTGCTAAATCCTATTCTTCTTGCTAGTCTTGCAATTCATAGCTCTATGACCAAAATTGTTGCATGAGTAACAGTAACCATTAAAAGGTCTTACCTCTGTACAGTTCCTTGCAATGTGTCCATGCTTGTTACATGAAAAACAAGTGTGTTCTACTTGCTTGTGCTCATTCTTAGGTGGTCCACCATTATCTTTGGATTGATCTTCAGTCTTTTTAGCATCATTAGAGTCCTTTTGTGAATCATTTCTTGCTCACATATCGTCAATTTGATTTTGTGCTTCATTGTATCTAATACAACTAGTGTCTCCTTTGGCTCTCCTTGCATACAACTGATATTCTACCAAATCAGAACTAGTGTGTAACTTGTCAATATGATTCTTTGATGCTTTCAATTTAGACTCCAAGCTTTCTTTGCTATTCCTTAGCTCCAAGATTTCCATGTTTGCTTGCCTTAGTTCTTCATTCAGCTAAAGGTTCTCTTTGATCTGTTCATCACAAAAATTTTGATTATTAGTTAGCTTATCATCAAACTCTTCAAGTTGTTCTTTTAAAGATTTATTTTCTTCATTCAGCTTCTTGACCATTGTCTCTAGATCACTGGTAGAGCATTCTTTCAAATCTTTCCTTATCTTTTTTATGACTAATTGAGCATCACTGAGTTTATCTTTTAGTTCTTCAAATTCTCTTTCTGACTTGTCCAGGTCTTCAAGAGCAGCTTCAAGATTTCTTTTCAGATGTTCCATTTTAGCTTTGTCCATGATCTCCTCAAGTGGTTAAACTTCTATGCTGAGGACCACAGATCTGATACCAATTGTTAGGAATGGGAACACTGAGAGGGGGGGGGGTGAATCAATGTTCACTTTATTTTAACTTTTCACTTTAATCTTTATTCTAAACTTAAATGCTTAAGTACTAAAATAAACATTCACATAAACATGAAACATGAAATCAACACATGACACCAATATGATTACGGGGAAACCCAAATAGGTAAAAACCCCGGTGGGAATTGATACCCACTAATATTCTATACTAGTGTTTTGTGATCCTTTTTAGAAGATCCTTTACCCTGTTAGGAGTAGCTTTAAAATGCTTTAAGTATAGTAGACCTTGTTAAGGGTTGGACCCTATTAGGAGTCTTTTACAATCATCCCTGTTAGGGGAGAGGACACACTATCCAAGAGCTCACTGCTCAAGTGGTGAAGGTTACAACCTTATGATCTCAAATACACACTATATCTGTAGGATGAATTGTCACTATGACACTGCTTATCAAATCAATTCCTTTGATGCGTTGATGCTTTGACCTCTAGCAATTCTCTAATACATCTTCTAGTGTCTTCGCACACTTTTTCTCTTCTTATTACAACTCTCTATCAACTTCCATACCGAATACAATGGGTGCACCTTATATTTATATGCTCATACAAAATACACAATTAGGTCAGCCCTATAACTAATTACAAACAACACTTCCAAATAAATTGGCTTAAGCGTGCTTACAGTTATACATATAAACATGTCGGCAACCTAAATACAATGGGCACATAGTCTTTACAATATTACATTACAATTGCAAACCAAAATACTGACTGTCAGCTCCATGCTCTATTCTTTGCTAGGACACACTAGCTGTGCAACTTCAACTGACTGTAACTTACTCATCCTTGCACATCTGATCATGCGCTCATAAACTAAGCAAGAATATAGTCTAACCAACTTAACTTCTAGGGTGCATACCATAATTCATCCGTACACATGTGTGCTGATGCTTTGAGCTACAGGAACTCTATACATTGTCCAGTCTTCAACACTTAACCGAATTCTAATCTTTACATCAAGTGTGCAGACTCCAAATTGCTATATGACTTTGTTTCCATAATGACAACACTATATCTATTCATATACCTTAGTATAGACAACTTTCCAACAAGTAGTCTTTAACTTTAGGGCCAAATATTATAATGCACCTAATAACATCCTTGGGATAGTTACAAATGTCATTTGGGGGTTTTTCCATCAGCCAGGGATCATCCCAAAATCTTATTTTATGACCACTTCCCAACTTCCATTTTTTCCCCTTGCTGGCAAGATTTCTAGCATCACTAATGTTTCTCCAAAAAATAAAACCTTCAACTTTCTCTATATTGGATAGAAGAAAATCAATGGAGGGAATATCATAGAGGTATTTTTGTCTTCATATAGTATTCCAATCCTTAGGATCTCCAAATATCCTCCAAATCTTTTTGGCCAAGAGAGCCTCATTCATAACCTTGATTGGTCTAAGCCCCAAGCCCCCATGTATTTAAGTTTACACACCCTATTCCAAGAAATCAAAGGAATACAATTTTTTTCCTCAGCACTAGACCAGAGAAAGCATTTAAGAATGCTATCAATTTTATCAGATAATTTAGAAGGAATCTTAAACAAGCTAAGGGCATAAACCATCAGACTTTGAAGAGAAGACTTAATGAGGGTAACCTTCCCTGCTTGGGATAACATAGAGTCTTTCCATCCAGCGAATTTTTTGAAGAATCTATCCAACAACTAGTTCCAAAAAGAATCAGTAACATTGAGACCAAGGGGCAGGCCAAGATAGGAGGAAGGGAAGATGTTGATCCTGCAGTCTAAGATTCTGGCAATTTTTCCCTGCCTCTCCATGGGGGTATTCAATAAAAATAAGGAGCTTTTGGACCAATTGATCAGTTGGCCAGTGGCTTTGGTATAAAGATTAAGAGAAGCTTTAAAGGCTCTAGCTTTTTTAAGGGTGGAAGTACCCATAGTGATGGTGTCATCCACAAACTGGGCATGGGAGAAGGTTAAAGGATTGGAGGAAGGTATAAGACCTTGAATAATACCCTTATTCACCAAAAGCTAAAAATATATCCACATACTTTTAGCCAATAGAGTAAACAGAATGGGGGAGATATGGTCTCCTTGCCTCAACCACCTTGAATTTTTAAAGAACTTGGAGGGAGAGCCATTAATGATAACCACAAAGGAAGAAGTTGAGATCAAGTGGGAAATGATTTGGATAACTCTCTCATTGAAACCAAACTTCTTAAGAACCAAATATAAGAAATCCTAATCCACTTGATCATAAGATTTAGCAAAATCAAGTTTGAGAAGAAAACCTTGTTTACCCCCCAGGTTAAGGTTATTGTTAGGGTTAGTGCTTGTATTATGATTAAGGTTAGTGGTATTGTTACACTTAAGGTTAGTGTTAGGATAATTGTTAGGTGTTTTTTTTATGTGGGTTAGTTTTATTGTGACACCTATGGTTAGTGTTAGTGCTATTGTTACACCTAAGGTTAGTGGTAGGGGAACTATTAGGTTCCATTTAAGAAGTTTCTTAGGGTTCATGTTACTATTACAGTTAAGGTTATTGTTAGGGTTAGTGTTCGTATTACGATTAAGGTTAGTGGTATTGTTACACTTAAGGTTAGTGTAAGAGTAACTGTTAGGTTATTTTTTTATGTGGTTTAGTGGTATTATGACACCTACGGTTAGTGTTAGGGGAACTGTTAGGTTTCATTTAAGAATTTTGTTAGGGTTCATATTATTATTACAGTTAAGGTTATTGTTAGGGTTAGTGCTCGTATTAGGATTAAGGTTAGTGGTATTGTTACACTTAAGGTTATTGTTAGGGTAACTGTTAGGTTATTTTTTTATTTGTTTTAGTGGTATTATGACACCTACGGTTAGTGTGAGTGATATTGTTACACCTAATGTTAGTGTTAGGGAAACTATTAGGTTCCATTTAAGAAGTTTGTTCGGGTTCATGTTATTATTACGATTAAGGTTATTGTCATGGTTAATTTGCTCGTATTACAATTAACATTAGTTCTATTGTTACACTTAAGGTTAGTGTTAGGGTGATTGTTAGAGATTCACAACTGGGGGCATACCATATTTAATTTAAATGGGTGTTTTTTTCATGTGGGTTAGTGGTATTGTGACACTTACGATTAGTGCTAGTGTTATTGTGATAGCTAAGGTTAGTTTTACGATAACAGTTAGGTTAAATTTAAAAAATTTGTTAGTGTTTGTTAGGGTTAGTGCTCATATTATGATTAAGGTAAGAGCTATTGTTACATTGAAGCTTAGTGTTAGGGTAATTGTTATTACGTTATATGTTGTAAATAGAGTTAGTGTTAAAAATATTATTAAAGTTATGATTTTGTTTTGGTTACATATTTTTTTTGATAGGGTACATTTTATTATTATGGTTAAGGTTAATGATATTGTTAAGGTGAAGGTTATGGTTAGGATTAGTGCTCATATTACGGTCAAGGTTAGTGGTATCAAGTTACAGTTAAGGTTAGTGTTATGGTAACTATTGGGTTATTTATTGTAATTGGGGTTAGTGTTAAGGATATTATTAAGGTTATGGTTATGTTTTGGTTAAATTTAAGATTTTTTTAGGATTCATGTTATTTTTATGGTTAAGGTTAGTGATATTTAAAGGTTAATAAAAATTGTTAGGGTTAGTGTTATTGTTACAGTTAAGGTTAGTGTTAGGGTAACTGTTAGGTTAGATGTTGTAATTAGGGTTTGGGTTACATTTTAGAATTATCGTAGCGTTCATTTTATTAATGCAGTCAAGGTTACAATTAGGGTGTGTTGATTAAAAATACAAATAGTATTGAAAGTTTGATATAGAGCATTCGATAACATTCATTATGGTTATGGTGAAGGATTGCATCTAGACTTAGTTAATAGTAGTATTAAGGTTTAATTTAACTTGAGGTTTATGATTTTCATTATCTTAGTAGATACACTAAAGAAGTATATTAATGTTTAGATGCATGTAAAATACATGTGCATAACGATTATGAGTGTAATGCGATATTTATTTGAGAAATGATCACATAATCTTCAACAATGAAGAGGCAATGGACAATAAGAATTAAAACAAATAAAATAGATTAAAAGAATAATTAAAGTGAGAAATTTATAAGAAATATGGAAACATGAAGACAAGGAGACACTAAATATTATAAGATTCTTGCAAATGAATATTTTATTTATAATAATATTGGATACATCATGTGAAAAGGAAATGGTCTAAAAGACTATTTTTTGCAAAACATGGCAATACATGATCTCTCATTTTACAATACAAAAGAATAAAACCCCAAAATAGGTGATCCCCTTTAGGAGCTAGTGGATCTCACTACAAAAGATAACAATAATACCAAAAAAATATGTGATCCCCTTTAACAGGTAGTGGATCTCAATACAAAAAGAAACAATGAGCTATTCAAAACCATTCTTTTAGTATCCATCGTCCTCAAACCCATTCTTATGCTCAACATAACTGTGCATGAGAATATGGTTGTAGACTTTGAATATAAGGGAAGTAGATTTCAAAAAATCATTGTTGACTAAAAGGAGATTGAAATATATCAAGAATAACACCTGTCCACCAACAATCATTATCGAATACATCCACAACAAATTCAAGTGGAATGTATTGAGGAAAACTATTACTGGAGGTGCGGGTCTAATATGTTTATAGAAGATCTCCTCAATAAGAGGCTCTCGAGATCATTCATCTATTATAAAATTGTCATATTAAATGGAAAACTTGGCCCTATCTGCATTACTCACATATCCTAGTACTTTTGCAGGGAACCAAGCTCCCTCAAAACCCTCTTCATCACAAAAGACTTCTACTTTCATTCCAAAATTGAAATCCATTTGTTATACCTTTTGCATTATGACAACGCAAATAAACATTTCAGTTATTTCATTAAAAAGATATAATACAATCCTTAATAGAAAATAAATATTTGTTGAGTTTTATTTATTAAAAAGATATAATAGAATCCTTAAATAAAATATTTATAAAAATAATATAAAACATTCACATTGTAATGTTTGAAATATGGCAACACTGCCTTCCAGTTTTCAAACATTACTACATAAACATAAATATTTAGAATATATTTTTAATTTAAAAACATAAAAATAAAATATATTCTTAATTTTAAATGTTACCAATAATTTAAATGATTAAACAATTAAGAAATCTAATGTATTCTTAATCCAAATATATTTTTAATTTAAAAACATAAAAGAAAAATATAATCTTAATGTTAAATGTTACCAATAATTCAAATATTTAAACAATCAAGAAATCTAATGTATACTTAATCTAATTTTTAAAAAATTATTAAGATTAATAGAATACAAATTTAGTTAACATGGCAACATTGCCATCCACAATAATGATAAAATTAATTTATGCTAATGATGTAAAAAATGCAAACTATTAAAATATAAATGAAAATGAAAATATTTTTCAAAAACTATAATATTTAAGAAACAAAATAAATTAAACTAATGTATGCTTAATCTAATTTAAAAAAATTATTAAGATTAATTGAATACAAATTATATTAGCATGGCGGCATTGTCATCCACATTGTAATGTTTAAAATATGGCAGCATTGTCTTCCATGTTTAAAACATTACTACAAAAATAAAGATATTTGGAATATATTTTTAATTTAAAAATAATATTTAATAAAATGTATTGTTAATATTAAATGTTACCAATAATTCAAATATTTAAACAATTAAGAAATATAATCTATGTGCTTAATCTAATTTTAAAATTTATTAAATTAATTGAATACAAATTTCATTAACATGGCGACATTGTCATCAACATTATAATATTTGAAATATGCCAGCATTGCCTTCCACGTTTCAAACATTACTACATAAACAAATTAACATTTGAAGTATATTTTTATTTTTAAAAATATTAAAATAAAATAGATAGTTAATGCAAAACTAAATATAAAAAAACTTATCTAAAATGCAAATCTAAATCTAAAATGCAAACTATTTAAAATGCAAATCTAAATCTAAAATGCAAATATAAATGAAACATGCAAATCTAAATAAAACATGCAAGTGCAAATCACACATGCAAATGTAAATCAAACTATTTTAAATGTAAATCAATTTATTTTAAAGGAAATCAAATATGCAAATCAAAATGAAATATGCAAATATAAATCAAACTATTTTAAATGCAAATCTAAATAAAACATATTAATCAATTGAAACTAAAGCTATGGAAAACTAAAATACAAAATAACAATCTCACTTGCAAAAAACTTGCTCCAAAATTCAATCTACTATTGGATCCTCCAAAACTCTTCACTTCTTTGTACTCTGCAAAACAACAAATGAAACAAAATAACAAATGAAATGAGGAGACACTCTTTTATAATCTGAGAGCATCTCTTCATATTCCCCAAAAACGTGTCTTTTGCAATTCCTTTGCCTCTCCAAATTTTTTAAAAATATTAAACACTCAAAAAAAGGTAAAAAGCCCGTTAGTGGGCATTGAATTCAAAAAATAAAATAAAAAAAATCAATGCCCATATGGGCGTTTCTATTTAAAAAATAAGTAAAAATTCATTGGGGGCACAAGGCCACCATCCTCGCCCCCCCTGTCAGTAGTGGCAATTGCACTATCATCGTTGTCGGCAATGCAATTACCACTACCGACAGGGGGTCGGGGGGGTGGTGGCCTTGTGCCCCCATTGAATTGTTTTTTATTTTATTTTAAAAATTAAATAATTATTTTAATTATTTTAATAGTTTTTTAAATTTATGAAAGTTTTTTTTTAATAAATATTAATATTTTAAATTTTATTTTTTTTAAATTAAATTTATTCTTCATCCCTATGGCACTCCTATTTTTTGGGGCTCTATTATTTCGGCCTTGCCATTTGTCTTTCTATTTATATTTTTTTGGCTAGCTATTATTTCACCCAGCTAATGTTTTATTTAATTTAATATTTTTATTGACAAAGAATCTTTTATGGCATATTCTTGTGTTGGTATTCCCATTTGTGCTCCCATCATATAGGTACACCTCTCAACATAATTATTATTATTATTTTTAATTTTTTTAATAGAATATCAGACAATTATATATAAATCCATTTTTTTCATAAAATTTAATAGCAAGGAATTTAAATAACTGGCTACTACCATGAAGTAAAATTACTTTGAAAATTTAATTTCTACAAACCCTAAGTTTTTCTACCACAAATTTATCAAACCCTAGCAGACTTAAAACAAGATTTAATTATGTTATTTCCTAACATACCAAGCACAAATAACATAATATCTCAAAAGTTTAATAACCATAACTCCAAGCATGATAAGAAAATCAACAAAATACATATATCACCCTGATCTAGCAGGCATGAAGAAAACAATCTTTCTGAAATAAAAGAATTTAATTTACGAGGGTTTTCAAACTTTACCTCAAACCACCAATTGAAGAAATATGAAGAAGACTAGAAAAATGCTAAAAATCTCGAGTTTTCACAAAAATCCTTCAATTCAATCCTTCCATCCAAAATTTGAAAAAATATCCCTCTCGAATAATGGCAAAATCCTCATAAAGAAAAAGGAATTTGGAATTCGAACTCAACCATGCAAACCCAAAACTCAACTCAAGTCCACAAACTTTATTTTTATCAATCTCTCATTTGCATGATTTATTCAATTTTTTAATTAATAATTCAATGCACTTTATGTAATTGTTGTTTATATCAGTTCACTTAAACTAATAAAATTACTTTATTTATTTAATTTATTTAAATTTAATGTGTAACTAATAGCATATCAATTTTAACTGAAAGAATATTATTTTAAATCACTTCATTATTGTTTTATCTAATCTACCTTAAATTCAAATTTAATAATTATTTAAATCTTTAAATTCCACCATTAGATTTTTAATTGTCATTTTAATTAATAAATGTATTTAATTCATTTTAATTAATTAAATACCTTTACATTTAATTTTTAATATTTAATAAGAGTTAATTATTTAAACCACATAATTAATCTTAGTAAATTATTTAATCATTTCACAACAATCACACCAACCATCTAAAGATCAGAAAGACCAACTAAACCTAACAAAATGACAATCATGATCAAGGGAAAGGTTTATGAACTCGTGTCACCTAGAGGAATTTAGAAAGGTAAAATATCATAAACTTGTCCACTATTTCAGGACAATAAAATAGCTTAGGTTGGGATTCAGACCTAAATGTTATCTCCCCTCTTACCATTGCGACTTTGTGATAGGGCACGCTCATCCTGACAATTCAGGGAAGTCGACGCCTGATACCTGCAAACCTACATAAAAGACAAGCATGTATATAACTTGTGTCACCTAGACGAATTCAGAAAGGGAAAATGTCAGAAAGTTGTCCCCTATTTTAGGATAATAAAATGGCTTAGGTTGGGATTCAGACCTGAATGTTATCTCCCCTCTCTTACCATTGAGACTTTGTGATAGGGCACGCTCATCCTGACAATTCAAGGAAGTCGATGTCTGGTACCTACAAACCTACATAAAAGACAAGCATGTACATCTACACACACACACACACACACACACACACACACATATAACAAGCAATGACAGGGATCGAGACATCATGTGGATCCCGCAAGCAGGTAACTACAACTTTGTTCGTCAACCACATCAAACACATCAAACAAAAAGGTAAAATATAAATGATAGCCATACACATGCAAGTATGGGGTAAGTAAAACCATGAATATAAATAATATTTTAAACATATAAATAATCATCATCAAAGTAGCTAACATCATCTAACTGCAAACACATGATATCTCAAAACTATCTAATATCAAATCACCATGTAACATCATACATCCAAAAATCTCATAATAAAGATGAAATAATCAACGCACACATGAAAGTGGCCTAAAAGAGTTTGGCAATATAAAACTAAAAAAAAAAACTATGGGTGGGAACTACATGCTCGGTGTTTAGTTGGGCTTTTAGTATCCCTTCATGTGGAAAGAGTGAATTATTGAGTCCCCATAGAATGAGTGTTCTTGATTGTAAGCGGAAATTTTTTTGTGGTTGTATCTCTTCCTACCCATAATTGGGATGTAGTATCCCTTAGAGAAGTGTAATTTTGGTAGAGAATCCTCACTTTTTTAATTCTTGGTTGAGTTAGTGAGACTCTGGTTGGATTAGGTATGCTCTAGGTGAGCATGGTAGTTATTTTAAATTTTTTGGGATGAACTTTACCTTGTTCTTGATTTGTTTACCTAAGAGTTATTAGTTCTTTAGTCTTATAGGAGATTCTAGAGGCATTGTTTTGTGGCTAGATGCCTTATTTAATAGAGATTGTAGCTAGACATGTCTTTCCTAGCACATATGGGGATTACCTTATGGGAAATTGAGAGATTTTTTTATTCTATAATGTTCCTTTCAATAACTTTGTGAGGCTAGTTGGTAAGGAATTAGTGTGGTTTGGCTAGGCTTGTGGAGGATTCATATGGCTATTCTTACATTTGGATTGGTTTTTGATCTCACACTTGGTGTGCTCTTAGGTTTGAATTGTAGGCTTCTAGGAGTAAGCCTAGTCTTTGGGGGGGTGATGTAGTGCATTCCTCATTTTATTTCTAAATGACATCCTAATGGATGTTCCTTTGAATTTATATATTCTTGTATTGTGTGATTGTGTTGGACCCATGTGAGGTTTATACCTTTAAGGTGATCTGATTTATGTCGCTGCATTGGCAAATTGTTTATTCCCTTATGTCTAGTTATGAGAAATAATGCTAATTTAAATGAGATGATGTTCACTTCTATGCTCAAATAATTTTTATAGATTATGACTGATGTGATTGTATGAAGTGAGATGAAGTTGTAGTTACTCATTTGTGAGGTCCACACAATGTCTTGTTCTCCTTCATTATTTTCTATCATGTATGTTCATATGCTTCAACTATTTATATTGTGAGTATCTACACTTGGTGTTTGCATGTTTTAGTGAATAGGTACTAGACACATTCTTCCTGAACTATAGGATTTGAGTGTGTCTATATCCCCTATAGTGGCACAGGAGATAGTTTCACTAGTCTTTCATATTTGATCCAATATTGCCCCTTTATGGATGATGTATCCATAATTATTATATTATTCACTCTAGTACGTGTTAGTAAATTAAGGTTTCATAATGCATTTTGTGATAGACTATTTGTGTATTTGTGCATTAGAGTTCTCATAGTTGTTGAGGAAGAGGTTTAAATTCAATGTTGATTTTTATTATTTAGTGTTTATTTTTATCTTGCCAGCTAATTTGCCTTAGTTGAATTCCATTTAATTGGAATTGATTTAATTATTTCTATGGGATTTCCAAGAAATTTATAGTTGGCTTTAATTTATTTAAGTGATTTCTATAAAGTCTCTTTTAGCCAAAAGTGACTTTATATTGAGGAAAAAGAGTTATTTTCTCATTCTTGTTTTTGAGGAAATTAGGATTCGCTCCAAATTTGCATGGGAGAAAATTGATTTCTTCTTGGTGTGTTCAATCTATACATTAGATCTTTGTGGGTAGAGGCTATTATATTTGTCATGATTCCTCAACTTCTTGTGGACTCGTTGATATTTTTGCACTGAATTCATTTTCTTTGTTTGTTTCTACTTTTTCTCCAAATTGTGTGAGGTAGGGCATCTCACCATTTGTGATTTTAATGTCGAGGCTAGTGGATTCAAAATTCAAACTTTAAAAGAGACTTCATATCACTCCATTTTCTTGAAATATCACTCAAGGGTTCCCTCAAACATGAATGAATTCCTAAGAACCAACCCACTCTTTGCACCTATAAATGGACAATTCAAGGATTTAATTACACACTAGGCTCCACACCTTTAAAGCACTCAACCATGGATCTCTCCTTTAGGTATTGAACCCAATCCTTCTAAGGGTCTTAAAAAAATTAGAACATCCTAAACTCAAGTTCTGTCATCTTCTTTTTGCAAATTTTTAATGCCTAACTCCAAATTACTCATTCTAGGGCTAAAATCTACTAGCCCTGTCCAACGGGTAATCCTAGGCTTTCCTTAAAATTTTCCAAAACACTCTTAAAAATATATATATATATATTTGAACACTCTTTTCCAATTTTCTCAACATATGTCAAACTCATCTATTATCTTTTTCAACAAATTTTCTATATCATTACTCTACAACTTATGCAACTAGGCCTAGTAGCCATCCATTTACAAAGAAACCCACACTTATACTCATCTCCAACCCTCTAGACTATGAAAAATTATTGACTCATGATGAAAAAAAAAAAAATTTAAATTTTTTTCAAGCTCCATAACATTTTAGTCTTCCATGCATCAAACCCTCATTTCTAGGGACACTAACCTAGTGCTTTCTAGAACTCAGCCTTCCAATCACTTATAGGACCTCCCAATGGTTGTTTCACCTTTTCCTCCACATATATGAATGGATTTAATCATTAGATACCCTCCTTATGTGGCTATTTCAACCGCTGCTACACCTATGGCACTATTTTGGTGCATTTTCAAAGCACAATTCCATTGTTTGAGAATGTTAATCACTCTTCTAACTTTTTATCTTCACAAAATGGTCATAATACATATTATATGTATGATATAAGTTCATTACACAAATAAAATTTGTGCTATATGGTTCTTGAACCCTATAACCTTCTTTAGAGAAAGAAATATTTGAATAAACCCTCCCTGTCACAACACAAACAATCAGACTTCAATGCAAAGACTTGGAAACTATTTTAGCTCTATGTCAAGATGAAGAAAAATGATTCATCTAGCCATACATAGGAGATAAAACAAAAATATATCCAAGGAAATGAAAAATATAATAAGATTTGTATTGTATTTTCCAAAACTCTGTTATAGTTCGTACAATCTTGAATGTCACATTTGCATTCCACACCTCCTCCTTCTTTTTGATTGTTTTTAATCAATTTTATGCTTGTCCCAACCATGGGAACTGACTAAAAACTCCCTCAACTATTCATAACTAACTTGGATAATATTTACCATAAAATTATAAAAGGTTGTTAAGTTGTCAACTCGACAACTAGATGTCTAATAACCAAATGATTCCCTATTACATTTTAAAAAGGTCTTGTACCGGCCTCAACTAAAAAGACCCTACATCTACCCTTTAAACATTTCAAAGACTATAAACCCCTTTTCCTATTACATGGTGACCCTTTTAGGACTATTTGCCTCATTATGTCAACTTTGCATTTCATTGACCATAGTATATTTCATAGGCACTAATGGCCTAAATTACAATGTATTGAGACCTTGTAGGTCCTTGTAGTCTTCATTTTCTCAAGGTATTTTAAGTGACCGCTTGGTAGTCTTCTAAACCTTAGGTAACCTTAAGTGATTTTGCACCATACTCCCCATTTTGAAAACTGTAAAGACTTCTTTGAGGAAAATTATGAATTACCATTATGTTCCATGTGTGAGATGGAACTTCAATTCTATGAAATGGAAAGGAAATGAGATGTGGAAGTTTCTATTTTCGTAATAAGATTTATACACTGGTGTGACCATGATTTGTTAATCTAGAGTATAGAAATATTTTGGCACACTAATTCCATTACTTCAGTCAGTTTTACTTTGATAGACTACCTCTAGTTGGGCTGGGTATCCTTCATGTTAGGAAGGATTCTGGGGAAGCGTTAATGCTTCGTGGTAGGGTGGAAATGCACTCCCACAATATTCTCGCCCTGGCTAACTTTTGTGTTCAAGTTTCTGAAGCATTTTTCAAGAAGGACATTACCTTATAGTGCTATTTGCATCTGGTATTCGACATGGTGGTATTTCTCAACTCCGAGGTTTTCCTTTCTTTTTATGAGATAGAAGTTTGTAATTGAGGCTAATATTAAACTTTTACTATACTTCTTGATAGTTGGTCAAAAATCTATTGAGTTTGTTATCTTGACATGATAGTTTATTTTTACTTGTATTTGATGGGTCTTTTCTTATTGTGGTTCTTTAGGACACTCAGCATATGGTTGACGTTTCACTTGACTTTGAACAAAGGTATGATTTATATTTTCAACAGTTATGGTCGTAATTATATTTCTATTATTCCTATAATGTAGGGAACTGATTGGTATTAGTCAACTTGTGTAATCGACCATTGACTTGTTGACCAACTTCCTAAAATTGTGGATTCTTTTATTGTGGGGAGTACTTAATTATATCCGTGAAAATTGTCCATTCAATTCCTATTTTTGTGGGTTCTGCTGTGCATGTCCTTGGGATCTCCATGGACACCCCTGCAATTCTATCAAACTACCTAACCATAGCGTGCAAGTTGTTTATTACCTCGAG
The DNA here is from genome assembly GCA_027943335.1 of Chamaecyparis obtusa. NCBI lineage: Eukaryota > Viridiplantae > Streptophyta > Pinopsida > Cupressales > Cupressaceae > Chamaecyparis > Chamaecyparis obtusa. The sequence continues at coordinate 175,177 of BSBK01002771.1, read as the reverse complement.
CAGAAGACTCCTATTTGAATACTAAACTAAAGAAAGAAGCTAACTCAAAACTACACACAACTGTCTTTGCACATTCTCCTTAACACTCGCATCAACCATTAAGAATCCATCATCTATGAGCATGGGTTTAGGGCTCTCCAATGAACTGAGTGCCAACTCATAGACTCTATCGTAACTAAATCCAAGATTTAAGGGAATTAACTCAACTGTAAAAATAAGGGTTGTGACAAAAACTTTCTAAGTCCTCTTGGAAAGGCCTGCAATAAACAAGGTAGAAAATAAAATTTTAGTTTGATCTTGGGCTTGAATAAGTTTGTTGCATTGGATCATACTCTAATGTCACCATGTGACACTTAGATGTTCCATTCCACCCTTAAATCTTCTTTCATCTTCACCATTTGATAGCCATGCCTTGGCAAGGTGAATCCCTCATACTTTTGTTATTTAGTGAATTCTACCATGCATGTTAGATGTACATGCACCTCCTCCAAGTGTACCCACCATAGGGACCTTTTTGTCTCTTCTTCAACTGGTAATACCTCCTTTCTTGGAGAAAATATCTCTATTTTAGTCTCCTCATGGTCCATTACCTCTGCTATTTTATTTTCATCCTCAATCTCATTTTCTAAGACCACTACTGCAACTTGTTCATTATGCCATTTTCCTTGGCAGAGAAAACCATTTCTCAACTATATGGCTACATTATTAGCCTCAAAATCTATTTTCATAGGGGTATCTTGTTTTTTTGTACCCTCTTCCATTGTTAAATGGCATATCATTGTCCTAGCTTCACTGACCTCTATCTTCCCAATGAATGGTTGCTCCACATCATCATATTCCTTTACCACATTGGATTCTTCTTCAAGAAATTCGTCAACATTGGGGTCATCTTCCTCATGTTTTTTCACCTCCAATGACTTTTCCCTCCTATCTTTCTCTAGGATTTCATTTAACATTCTCTAGGAGTTCATTTAACATCCTCTATTATTTTCTTTAGGATTCTTATCTCTTCTACTACTTGTCTTCTTGCTTCTTATTTCTTTCTTCTCTCTTCTTCCTCTCCTTTCTTTCTTCTAGAAGCCTTCAAGGCTTTGTATGCCTCAAACACCTCCCTCTCTAATCTTTTCAAATACATGTTGTCTATCTTCATTGACTACAAGGATCTATTCCCTTACTCTGATACCACTTAATGTAGAGGCTAGTGGATTCAAACTTCAAACTTTAAAAGAGACTTCATATCACTCCATTTTATTGAAATGTCACTCAAGGACTCCCTCAAACATAAAAAAAAATTGTGAGACCCAACCCACTCTTTGCACCTATAAATGGACAATTCAAGGATTTAACTACACACTAAGCTCCACACCTTTAAAGCACTCAACCATGGATCTCTCCTTTAGGTAATGACCCCAACCCTTCTAAGGGTCCTAAAAAACTTATAAAATCCTAATATCAAGTTCTATCATCTTCATTTTGCAAATTTTTAATGCCCAACTCCAAACTACTCATTCTAGGTCTAAATCTACTAGCCCTGTCCAAAGGGTAATCCTAGGTTTTCCTTAAACTTTCCCAAAACACTTAAAAAAATTTATATATTTGAACACTCTTTTCCAAGATTCTCAACATATGTCAAACTCAACTATTTTTGTTTTGGACAAATTTGTTGCATCATTACTCTACAACTTATGCAACTAGGCATAGTAGCCCTCCATTTACAAAGAAACAAACACATCTACTCATCTCCAACCCTCCAAAATATGAAATAGTCTTGGATCATGATGAAAAAAAAAAAATTCAACTTTTTTTGAGGATCCATACTGTTTTAGTCTTCCATGCATCAAATCCTCATTCTTAGGGACACCAACCTAGGTATTTCTATAACTTGGCCTTCCAATCATTTCTAGGACCTCCCAATGGTTTTTTCACTTTCTCCTCCACATATATGGATGGATTAAATCATTAGATACCCTCCTTGTGTGGATATTTCAACCCCTGCTACACCCATGGCACTATTTTAGTGCATTTCAAAAGCACAATTCCATTGTCCAAGAATGTTAATCATTCTTTTGACTTTTTATCTGCACAAAATAGTTGGAATACATATTATGTGCATGATAGGAGTTCATACCACAAATAACAGTGGTGCTATATGGTGCTTGAACCCTATAACTTTCTTTAGAGCAAGAAATCTTTGAATAAACCCTCACTGTCATAGTACAAACAATCAGAATTCAATGCAAAGACTTGGGAACTATTTTAGCTCCATGTCAAAATGAAGAACAATGATGCATCTAGCCATACATAGGAGATAAAAGAAAAATATATCCAAGGAAATGCAAAATATAAAAAGATTTGTATTGTATTTTCCAAACTCTATTATAGTCCATACAATCTTGAATGATGGATTTGTATTCCACACCTCCTCCTTCTTTGTGGTTATTTTTAATTGATTTTATGCTTGTCGCAACCATAGGAACTGACTAACAACTCCCTCAACTATTCATAACTAACTTGTAGCATATTTACCATAGAATGATAAAAGGTTGTTGAGTTGACAACTAAGTTGTCAACTCGATAACTAGATGTCTAATAACCAAATTACTCCCCATTACATTTTAAAATGGTCTTTTACTAACCTTTAACAACTAACAAAACCCTACATCTACCCTTTAAACCTTTCAAAGACTATAAACCCCTTTTGCCTATTATATTGTGACCCTTCTAGGACTATTTGCCTCATCATGGAAACTTTGCATTTCATTGACCATAGTATATTTCATAGGCACTAATGGCCCAAATTATAATGTATTGAGACCTTGTAGGTTCTTGTAGTCTTCATTTTCTCAAGGTCATATAAGTGACCCCTTGGTAGTCTTCTAAACCTTAGGTGACCTTAGGTGCTCCTACACTAGACTTACTTGATATTTTTTTATTATGAATTGCTGCAATAATTGAGTGGGTTGATAATTAGTATTCCCCATGTTCTTTATTCATTTCTTTACCCGATTGGGTTTCTATAAATTTGTATATGTTTTCATTTTGAGAAAATGGGATTTTTAAGTTATAAAATTTATGTGTGTCCCCGAAAATGATAATTTATTGTAGAAATGCGATGTTGGGTGCCAAGGGGGAAATGGGTTTTAATTTTGTGAATTTTTATGATGTTTGATTTTTGGGTATTTTTTAGCTTGCCTCATTTTGTGTGTTGCCCAAGACTTGGATGCCAGCATGTTTGGTGTGATTGATATATTTGAGGTCATAGTACTCCAACTTTTTAATGAGATTATAAAATGTGTTTTTATTGAGGATGTTCTGGATATTTGATGTTGCAACCCGAACTTACTCATTTTATGTTTAAATGATGATTTTTACACAACCAAATTTTTCTTGAATTTGGGTATTTTGAGCCATCCTTGTGTTCTAAAGATTAATGATGGATTCTATGGGAATCCATGCTCTTGAAAAAGTGTCCAATGAAGCAACTTGATATTTTCCTTGGTTTTGCTTTTACTTGATTCTTACCTTGAGAGTTTTGGGAGTTGAGATATCCTCCTATCATTTCTTTTATTGTTGTTGTTTTTGTCTTGTTTTGTAACACTCCATACTTTAGGTTGAGATTTTATGTGATATGTTGATGTAGAGTGTTGAGACTGCATCTAGGCATGTAGTTTAAATATGCACCTATGCCAAGGTCTGAGTGACCTATGCTCTTAGTATTGAGGCTAGTAGAGCTTACCATGTTCTTTATGGGTTTATGACTTTGAGAGTCTTGCCTTGCGTGAATCCCAACAAGTGAGTGGTGGGAACTAACCACATGAAGGAGTTCTTAATAAAGTGATAACTTAATAAATAAACTTGGTTAAAAATACATTAAAAAGAGTAAATGACCACCCGGCCACTCAAGGGTGTTGATCGAAGGTAAGTTAGTTCCTTGTCATCCAAGGATGTTGATAGAGGGAACCATATCTATCCATTTGAATGTTTTGATCGAAGATACATACCAATCCTAGTTGTTTGTGGATATTAATCAAATACTTGATGCTACTTGGGATATTGAGAGCCAAGTAATGATACTCCTCCCTGATTCTCTACATTGTAGCCTCGGTAGCTCTAAGTAGTATCCTGGGTATATTGGGATGATGTGGTTTCTTGGTTGTATTTAGATATTAGATCACATTTTGTTTGTTCTCCATGTATAACTACATTCTATTCTTGTGTGTTACATTAAACCTCTGTATCATCTTTGACATTGTCCATTTTCCTTATGTGTGTGTTAGCCACTCTTTGCTTGTGTATGTGCCTTATTTTTGTGGCCAAGTTACTATCTTTGTAAGCATAGTGGGTTGGGAATGAGGGTTCCACATGGTAGGGTGGTTTATACTTTACCACTATTGGGGACCAGTGTACAGATGGCAGACTCATCTAGAGACCAAGATTATGAGAATTGAGGGCTCAATGTATTTCCTTCATCTTGTACCATTAATATATGTATCTATTTATACACTAATGTTATGATATTTATCTTATTTTCCTTTATTTTTTTGATTTTTTAATTTATGGATGTAATTGACTGACTATTTCCTTGATCTATGCTATGTGGTACTCCCCGGTGTGGAGCTAGTTTTTTATCATTCATAAGTCACTATTGGCTTAGATTTCGTGATGTTTTCTCTTCTATTTTTAGCTAAATTCATGAATCGTTGCCTCTACCTAATTTAGCACCTGCATGAATTAGCATTTATGCATGCTGGATCAATACATGCGACTCACTGGTATGATACTTTTTGTGTCTCAAACATTTAATAGTGCAAAATAGTGTTTACATTAATCAACATTTGTGCCTCAATCAATGCTTCTACATGCTTTTACATTTGTGCTTACTTTGGCTTTCCAATTAGATTTGGAAGTCGAATGATTTGTTTATGTTCTTGGGGTTGTTTTCCAATGGTTCTTAGTTGAGTTTCTTATGATTATTTGGTAATTAAAATATATGTTTAGCCATATTAGGAACACTACTTTTGGTTTAAAATGAACATCAGTTAGTCTCCTCTTTGTTTATCCATGGGTTCTTATTGGCTTAGCCGCTTGTGATTTGTGGATGATGTCTAAATCCTTGTATGGAAATATCATGAGTGTGTTCTCTCCATTCCAATTAGGTGATTGAGTTGTCTTGAAACCTTTGGAAGTTATTGTAAATCTTCCACCTGTGCATGATTGTGTGACAATTGTGGTGTATTTTCTAGCATGTTTTTATCTTGCATTTTCTTCATGGTTATGTGATGCACATTGTTACATGATGTTTATTCCATGTTTCAAAAAAAAAAAGTAAGTGCATATTTAACCCTATGTTCCAAGGGTTCCTTGGTAGGTAATTAAAAAGAATCTCATTATCTCTCCTCTTAGAAGAGAACTTTGAGAATTTTTCCCAAAGGGGACTAGATGACTCCATACCCCCTATTTTGTACTTGAATCTATTCCCCAATACACATCTTCCCATAAACATAATCAAAGTGGTAGCCTAAGAGATAGGAATTATTTGCAAGATACAGAGAAAGTCTATAGTTGTAATCAAAGGTTTTAATATCCCTTCATCTACCTAGGATGCTTTTAATATCCCTTCATCCACAAGAAAGAGAAATTGTCAGCCAACACACATGGACTTGGTACACTTCCTACAACATAAACCTTTTCAACCTTCTCATTCTTCACTAGAAATTTATTTCTAATCTCATGAACCTCATCTTCAACTTCTTCAACAAAGAAATAATTCCCATTTAATGCATATAGTTGCCTCCATAGGGCACATTTATATCATCACATCTTAGATACATGAATCACCCTCTTCAAGTTGGAAAATGGTGGAAACCACACATCAATACTGCATAATTCTCATCACATACTTAAGTTGACAAGATATTCTTATAAATAGATAAGGGACAAATATTTTCCCTTCTGAGAATTTGATATTATATATTTAATTAGGTATCTATGAGATCTCTTGCACTAGCCTTTTCTTGAAAACAAAAAACTTACCAGGACAATAAAAAAGTCTTGGTTGTGGTAATAATGATTCCTTTTTCCTACAATGAATGTCTGAACTCTACAAATTTCAAATCATAATTTACACTAATTTCCTAATTCCATTAATCACCCCCTTTCCATTTATGTCAACATCAAAGCATGTCAACCAATTTTACCCAGCACATTTTTACTTATGTGGCACCATAAAATAATAATTCATTTGTTTAGATCTTCTCAATCCATTCTATATAGGACTGCCACTTTCAAAAACAAAGGACCCATCACAACTTAGTCTACAAGACACCTGCCAACTGGTCATGAATTCACAATCCATAAATAAAGCTAACTACGACATTAGTGAAATTGTGAACAACATTTATTGTTACATTAAAATTTCTATCACCAAGCCATGACCTTAAATCTACTCCATGTCCCACAAAGTAGTGAGATTGACCCCTTGAAGCACATGCTAATATCTCATACCATTTCAAGGAAAAACATACTATCTCGTTATGGCCACGATGAGGTTTCATCATTCTCTCTCTTTCCATGTGTCAACTACTCATAAGTTTTCAATCAAGGACTAGGACCCACACAATAAGTTTTAAGGTCATGAACATCCATTTACCTTCTTTCTTGAAATGACACATGAAAACCTATCACACCTTCATGACTTGTCTTGCAATGACATCACCTAATCCTACAAAGAAGCGAGAGCCATTGATTTCTCAATATGGGCCACCAAAAACACATGGCACCATCTTGCTACTACACTGGTAAATATTTCTCTCTCTTCAACAATCTATGAAGAAGCAAAAACTATTTGACATAACCATTGATAACTCATTCACTACTTCACGACTGCCAACGATTAAAGATTTAAACCATCATGAAGCGTTGCTAATACAATTTCATTAATTGTCAATGACTTCTCACTACTTTGTAACTAATAAAGGCTATCATGACAAAACCATAGAGAAGCAATGGACACACTTTGATTGGCCATAAATTTTCACATGCATAAATATATGACTTAAAGAGGGTCACCTACTAGGACTTAGAGAAATACAAGGTTGAAACATATTGGGACCCTTAGGGAGAATTAAGGCTTATTAATTTGCAAGGTAAATAAAAGGGGATGGTAACTACATGATCAGGATGACATGAAAAGAACTTAAAAGATGAAACTAGGTCAACTAGTCAATGAAGGATTAAATGAAGGATTAGAACATGGGGACAAACCTAAGGAAATAATAGTTAATTTCAATTCAAAATTTCTAACCCAAGGTGATAAAATACATATTGCAACATGAAGAAAATTTAAAATGAGGTGTATTTTTTAGGCCCAACACCTATCATGACACTCCTCTATTTGTATCATTGCTATTCTATATGTTGTATACATATTTTTCATAAATGTTCTCTTGTTGTAAATGTGTTTTTTTGTTTTCTACTTGGGATTTATGCAAAGCATTGAGATATTTTTGGTCTCTTCCATGTTAACCCAAAAATACTTATGTTATTCATCTTATGTTCTCTGCTTTCATTGTTCTTGTAGTTCCACTACCTTTGTGGGATGAGGTCAATTAATCATAATCATACTTGATATACATGATTTATCTGAAGAACACACTAACCTCAAATATTTGATCCCTTATGTTCTCTTTGAAGTCTTATGACCATCACCTTTGATTCCCTATTTTTAGGGGCATTACACTATTGCAATGTGATCTTCTTTTGTACCAATGTATGCTACCTTAAATAAATTTCTCCTAGTAAGGTGTACGCAACCACTTTAATTTGGGGGAATACACTCCACTAAATATCTCACTTTGTGCATACACCATAATTTTTGGTTTGTACAGTTTGGCCTAACAACATGATATGTTTAGTACTCACTACAATACCCATTTTTTAGTTAAGTTTTTAAATTACTTTGCAAGTCGAAGCTTTTTTTGAAATCTTTGTGTTTGGTTCATAACATAACACCTATTTTGCAGTCATTTTCCTCGAATTATTTGGTGCACCACAATTTTAATTTGTAACCTCTAGATTCAACTAGCATTACACACCTTACTAGACTAGTTTGACTCTCCTCTCCAAACATGACTCATAGTAAGAAACACCTTACTAAGTCAGGATGTCATATCTCTTCTCTTCTATTCTATTCTATTCTCATATGTGTCATAATAAGAAACACCTTACTATTCTAAGAAGCCATATTCTCCTCTTTCTTCTTTCATGCTCCATGTGTATATAACATATGTTGATCATATTTATGCTTTTATGTTGATGATATCCTAAGTGCTTCAAGGCTACATAAGGCTACATATTTTCTTGTCACTTGAGCATCTTGGTGAAAGTATTTTTTATGTTATCTTTTACTTTGCCAAGACAATGAGAGAAAGGTCATACTCCTACCAAAGTGGGAGATGAATGTTGTATTGTAAAATGTATTCTCATACAATTTTATGCTCATTTAGAGCTCACTTTAGTGCTCCTTTTTCCAAGTATTTGAATCTAATTGATCTCACTAAACCTACTTCCTAACTTGGGAAGTTTAGCACCTTTATAGATCCCTTGATCTATTTCTATCCCACCAAGACTAGACTAGGGTGCCTAGTGCTCTATTCGTAGTGGAATATGGTGCTAGGCACCATGGTCTAGCCAAAATAAGCCCAAATTTGAACCCTATAAGGGCTAATCAATTGTGAGTGGTAAAATACTCCTTATGTCTCCCTTCTTCAAATTTATCAACATGTTTTGTGAGGTTTACTATAAAAGGATACCTTCCCCCCTCATTTGTAACACCACACAATAAAGAATTCATCTCTCATCAAGCGTTTGATCAAGAACATCACTCATTTTTAAGGCATTAAAGGAGGTGACCTATCATTAAAGATGGCATCCATGATCAAGTTTGCATATTTCCTCCATGATTGAAGACATGCATGAGCTCCCTTCTAGCACCATCAACCTTTCATGAAGGCTTCTATATAAGGATAATTCATAGAAAGGGTATACCATTATTGATGCAACATTCTTTACTTCAAATTCATGGTTTCTTTAATACATCATTTCTTTAGGGAAGGTTGAATCCTCCCAGGGATTGACTAAGGAAAACCCCTATACAACCCAACACCATTTTTCCTCCTTATTGTGTGCAATTTTTCATACCTAAGAGAATAATTACAAATTCAGGAAGAGCAAACTGAGAAAAAGAGGACTAGATTTTAAAGAAGCAAAAGAATATGGACATTGTGGCTTAGCCACATAGTACAACACTTTTTCTGTGACTTTATGGGAGATAATCCGAGTGACATCTTGACTCAAAATCCATTCACAATAGTTGCATCAAACATACTAGGAATTTTTTGCCTAGCCACATGGTCCTACACCTTTAGGCCCAAATTTTAGTGACATGTTTCTCTCTAGACCTTCTTTCTAGATTTGTACTCTAAGTTTGCATATATGATTTGTGGCTTACTACTTATGTTGATTATTGCTCAATTTTACATCTTTAGGCCTAGTTCTTGTTTCATCTTATCCAATCACATAAAAAAAGATCTAATAAATGATATAACCCAATGCATTATTCACTTGTGCCAATCTCTCACTAATTCAATTGATTCAGAGTTGGGTCCATTCAGATAATCTTTCATGAAGAGTTGATGGGAGTGGGTTTGATTCTTAATTTGCATGATTAGGCTAGTACTCCCTATTTACCACCTTTTTACCTTTAACTAATTATAAATGTTAATGTATTATATCATAGGCATAACAAATGATTTGGTTGATACAAATAACAAAAAATAGATTGATAATATGTGAGGTTTTCTTATGTGTTGTCTTGTGTAGTCTTGTTGTTGTCCTTTTGGATGTTCTTTGGTGTCTTGTTGTGCTTTATATTTTTTATTTTTCTTTCTACAAGGTTATTGCTCCTTTCAAAGTCTTTATTAACTTAATAAAAAACAAAACAAAACATGTATTAAAAGCATTGGCCACACTAGTATCATGGTGTATTGTCAAAAAGGGACACAATAAGTTCATATTCAAAGGATGAACCACTACAGATAAAGTTGTTATTGTGCGTTGGACAAGAACTTATGTTGAATATAAATTTGTGGGTTGCAACTAGACTTGTCAACTATGCACTTGGTGACATAATTTCTATTGCCTGTAAAATTAAAAGCAAGCCACCAAATGTACATGTACTTTTTGTTGTTAACTTTCAAAATTGTATTGGACTTACATGGAACAAAAAATTAAAAACAATAATTCCATCTACTATGACAATTGTCAACATATCTTACTTATAATGGCTTGGACATGATCACTAATCCATAAAGAACAAGGTCTAACTATAAAGAGAGTAATAATAGACATTGGAAATACTAGTTATCAAGGACTCACATTACATTGATTTAAAGAATAAGAAAGTTTATTGAATCTCTAAATACATTTCCATTTCAATATATATAAACATATAGAAAACAATACACATGAAAGTTCTTGCAAGAAAAAAAAACCCATCTAAAAATATATAAAAAGTCCCCAAAACAAATTATAAAATCTATTTTTTTAATATTTTGAAACTATTATCCACCTTTAAACATAAAATTATAATATTTTTATCAAACTCAATGTTTTAATTGAAGTAATTAATATTTTCAATTAATAATGAAAGTCATAATCATCAAAATAATAATTTATAAATTAGTAAAAAAGTCCACTATTTTCGCCTATAACAAAATTTCACTTTAATTAAAAAATCAATACACTAATTAAACTATTCATGTAATTGTTAATTAATTAAACATCTTAATAAAGTTTAAGGAAAGTTTATATTTCCTTTCAAGGGACACGTGATCAACCTTAAAAGCACCTTTTAAGATACTTCTAATTTCAAATGTTCCCCACTTAGCATAAATTATTATACAAAATTCTAATCTAACAAAGAAGCCTCCAAAAATAAGAGACAAGTTACATCAATTTTTAAAAAAAATCATAGGATGCCGAAATTACAATAGTAGAGTTCACGTGTCACTTTTCACTAAGCTACGGTGTGTTTATTTATATTAATGAACATGCAGTGGTACAAAATAATCACAAAAGGTGAAATATTCCTTTTGCTTGCTATGCAGATGCCATGCCATGTATTACTTGTAACAAAGATTTTGACCTAATCACATCAAAGAAGGAATAAATAAATAATAATGCATCATCCTTCCTCTCATATAATCCAAGATACTATAATGTAATCCATAAAGGAAAGTATGTCAATTCTAGTGTCCTTTTGGTCCCCCATAAAATTTGGACAAAATTGAAGTACAAGGTCATAGAATTAAAGTATTTATTTTAAAAAATTGTATTTTGGTAAACTTATAATTAAAATAATTGAAGGGCTTCTATGATATAGTGGGTAGTTCTTTTAGTAGGTTATAGATTTTCTTTTCTTATATTGTTTTTCATGTAGATCTTTTGTTCTATTCTCTCAAGTTGCTATTAGTTTGTTATTTTTTCAAGAGTCTCGTACATCTTTATATTAGAAATTTTCTAATTGTTTTATAATTTTATTTTGTTTTTCGTGGGTCTTTTATTCTATTATTTCATGTTGCTATTAGTTTGTTCTTTTCTCAACACTCTCGTACATATTTATATTAGAAATTTTCTAATTGATTTATATTTTAAAGGAGTTGGGATTTTATGTTTATATTAATTATTTAAATTGGTTAGCTAATTACAATTTTGTATACTTTTTAGTATTTAAAGTAGTTTTAGATTTCTATGAAGATTAGTATGCAATTAATTGAAGAGTTCAATTTATCTTTCTAGTATTCTAATTAAAAATTGCATGTATTTTACCGATCAAAAAAAAAAATTGCATGTATTTTAATGATAAATGAATAACTGGGATTAATTAAAATAATAGAATATTATAGTCTTGAAAATTGCACATCCTCTTTTTTTAATCAATGATAATGATATTTTATTAATAAAGAAAATCTGATACATATTGAGGAAAAGCCAGACATCCTTGCCATTAAACTACTAACTCCCTATACCCTACTCTTACTACAGATGAAACCCCTTACTGCCATAACATTTTGAAAAGCCCATTTTACTACAAAATTTGGGCATACAATATAGAATTTACCAGAGATAACTAACCTTAACATCATCACAATATACATCTAAAAATGGATTATGTGTTTCCCATACCATAACAAAACAAAATTGGGACACCCTTTAACAGGTTTGAGACAAAAACAAAAACAAAAACATCTAACCCCAGCGTTAGGAGTTGTTGGGTTTCACCTTCCTGACCTTGTGTAAAGCTTTAGACACCAAAGACCCTTCGAGGATGAAAACCCCCCTCTTGTATCCAATTTTTCCTTCTTGATGCTCTCGTTCCTTCTATTTATTTTCTTTCTCTATCTGCAGTAGATGTTCCTTTAGCAGTTCCCAACCATCATGTGCCTCCTCTATCCTCCTCTCATTGCTTATTGATGTGTTCTAGACAAGAAAGGGCTTGAAGCTCTACCATATGCCCTCCACCAACCTCTAATTACCTCCCTCAACTTAGAAACCAATCCATAGCTCTTCTACCACAAACATGGGAATCATCCCCCCAATCTACTTTAGCTTCACACAAG
>BSBK01002771.1:72500-155000 GCA_027943335.1 Chamaecyparis obtusa | reverse complement strand
TAATTCTCCTCTGATTTTCTAGCAACTATAGTCTAAGTACTTCACATAGATCATAATTCTCATTCTATGTGATCATCTTGTAAGCCATGTGGATAATACCTACTGACACAAATTTTATCCTACTACTATAATGCATCTTGTTGCCTAAGATCATGGAAACAAATCTCACATCCTTCTTCTTAATGTCTTTGATTTTCATCACACGCTTGTTCCACTTGGACTACTTAGGGTTTCAACTTCTTTCTTGGTATTCTTCTCTGCAATATGTATTTTACCCACGTTGTCAAGTCCAGTTACCAAATGAATGATTTCCTTGGTAATCTTAACTAGTTGGTCTCCAATCTAGAAGAATTAGTCATGGATTCTACTCAATACTATCTTTATCCATTCAAGTTTATCTAACTCATAAAACTCTATCATCTGTAGTATATTTAAGTTTTGTAGCTTTGTGAAGTTGGATTTTAGTGTTTCATCATCATTCAACATTTTAAATAGCTCATTATGTATCTCAATATATCCTATAGACTCCAACTTATAGTGAATATATGTCCTAATATCCTCTACATATAATACTTTGTGTAGTGTTTGTGAGAATGCACCATCTAGGTCATCTTCCATAGATTTGAATGGATGTTTCTTAAATTTATACCTAGTCCTCTCCTTTACATCAAATATCTAAGATATATCCATGTTTTAAAACTACTAAAACTAAGAATCAATCTCGCAAATAGATCTAAATACCTTCTTCGCCAAACTAGGGTTACAGATCATGTGAACATTGGAATCAATCCATCTGCTCCAAGATATCATTCTGCTTCTTCAACCTTGATCGAATGGTGATAAAAATGATCAAGTATGCTCATATATAGTTTGCAAGATGTTTCTGACATATTAAATACACTCCAAAAAGTTGTTACAAGGTCAGTCATCCATGAAACTACTAGTGATCAACCTTAGTCACATTCCAAACCTAGTGAAAATAAATTTGACATTAAAACATATTATTTCTTCTACACAAAACATCACATACTCTCAATATTCATATCAGAGGCTAAGTGAATTCCTCTAAAGCTCCCCCTAAGGCCATACTTGGTCATTTATACTAATGTGTAAATGTTGGCATCAGACAAAGATCTAGTAGCATCTACTAATTCTCCCTAACCCTTAGATTCACTTTGGTTCTTCTCCTTCCATACTCTTTCATTGTCCTTGCTTCCTTATTTTTCAATTAGGTGATTAAAATTATCCACATACTCTTATAAGATCTTTCTAGTGTCACCAATATTTTTCTTTATTGTTGTAGGTGGTCTTATGTTACCAACTAGCCCATTATATCTGTAGTACTTGGCTATATGTCCCTGATTGTTGCACTTAAAACAAGTAGCAGGCGGTCTCATAGGATGAGACATGTTTTAATTAGACTATAACTTATCGCTCCTTGTGATGTGCCCAAAATTGTTGCATTTGTGACAAATGATCTTATTGGATGGAGTAGGTTGTCTAACCTAATCTTGACTCTTCCATATTTCATCGGGTTTTCTACATTCATTTCTTCTATGTCCATATTCCAAACAATTAAAGCAATAACCACAAAAAGGTTTGGAAACATTCTTACTTCTACAATCCTTCTTCATGTGACCAAGTTTGTTGCATTCAAAGCATCTTCCTCTTAAAGGTTTCATATTCTCTCCAGGTTTCTCATTTTGGTTAGGTTCTTCTTGCTCCCTTTTGTCTTCATATTTCTTCTCTTGAGATTTAGAACATTCATCTTCAGTAAAGCCAACTCCTATCTTATCACCTTTAGGTTTTTGTCTCTCTAGTTGTTCATCAATTTTGTTATTGCTTGTATGAAGTTTCTCGATATTATTCCTTGCCTCCACAAGCTCTTCCTTAATGATGATGTTGTACTTCTCCAATTATTCAAACTTGGTTTTGACATCATTGATTTCTAGCTACAGTCTTCCCATCTATACATTTGAACTCTTCAAGGCTTATTCAATTTTTCTATTTTCTTCTTTCTCTTGTTGAAGTTCTTTAGTAATTTACAAAGTGGTGATCTCACATTCATGTTTTAGTGCATCCTTTTCCTTTTTAATTTTTTCAATCAGATCAAATGAATCATTCTCAAGTCCCCTCATCTTTTTGAAAAGTTCTTTCCTTTTGTTCCTTGAAATGTCAATCTTCTCTTTGAGCCTCTTGATATAATATTCAGCCTTCTTTAGCTTAAACTTTAACTTGTCATTTTCAGCATTAGCCTTATCTAGATCTTCTAGTGCTGCCTCAAAATTTTCTTCCAAACTTCTTGAATCCATCAAGATCTCCCTCAAGTTGTTAGGCTTTATCTTCAAGGGCCACAAGATCTGATACCAATTGTTAGGATCAATCAATATTGAGAGGGGGGGATAAATCAGTATTGTATAAGTTTATACTTTCTAAACCAATTCAAACTTAACCATGAAATAAGAGAAATAAGAACATACACATAAATTAAATAAATCATAACACCATAATTTTTTATCAAGGAAACCTTGGCCACCCCAGTGGGGATGGTACCCACAAATGATGCACGAAAGTATTGTGTCCCTGTTAGGAGACCTTTCCCTATTAGGAACATAATATTACATTAGTACATGTCCTTGTTAGAGGAAAGACCATGTTAGGAGTCTATAACCCTATTAGGAGTGAATACAAAATGGAGCTCACTTCTCATACAAAGGACTCAATGTCTAGTATTAAAAAAGGATTTTACAATAGGAAACATGGACTATAACAACATTTTATATGCCAAAGTAGTTCCAGTTGAAGCTCACAAAAATAATTATAGAATCTTAACTTTACTTAGTCATCACAAATTTTCCATTCATCATATCATCACTTTTGCAACTCAAAACCCTCATATATATATATATATATATATAGATATGTGATCAACTTAATTTCTTTGTTGGATCACTAATTCTTCACAAAATGTGTCTTTACACTTCATTCACCGAAAAGGATATCATGCAACCATACACACGCTAATATAGGTGAGGACCTATCATAAATAAAAAATCACATCACAAAAATAACTTATGTTATAATTCCAATCATCATATCTACTCAGGTGCCCTATTTTTACTGCATAATGTGCTCACACAACTTCAAAAGCTTGTAACTTTGTCCAGATAAAGCCAAAACTCAAGAAATGATAATAGAAGCTTTATTATGTCCCATAGAAAATATATTTATGATTGCATACCATAAGGATAAGTATCACATGCTCTCTGACCAAAATAGTATGACTGTATTTTGGAAACTGTCTTTGTACTTCGACATTTTTCAATTGACTGATTACCAAAAAATTATTCCACTCTACACGACTACTACAAAGGTATGTGTTTCTAGAAATGAAAACATATACACCTCCATCCACTTCTCACTTGCCAATAGTATTCTCACCCATTTCTGATATGGGTACCTAATTGTGGACCAAACTTGATGAAGAGTGCTCCCCTTAATACCACAAACACATAACATAAATAGAGAAACAACAACAATATGCAAGAACAAAAAATTGGCTTCTTATTATCTCCACAAATGTGGAATTACAAACTTTCAAAATTATAATATGCAAAGCCACATGGGCATTCCCTTACAATATTCTGTAGGACAAAGCCTCGAATTATTACCCAGATCTACCACCCAGAACTATCCCGAACTACCTAAGACAACACTACAGACCTTTCTTATATAGGCAATTTCCACCACCTGAGAAGGTTCTAAAAATTTAGCCCTTTAGGCCGACTATACATAGAATTAATTTATTTTCACAATTTTTACAATAGGGTCGGCTCAAAAGAAATACAAAATATGATTTTAGGTAACCCAACTTTCGGAGGCCATAACTTTTTAACCATAGCTTCATTTTTCTATTGTATCCACTTTTCGAAAATGCCATGATGAGATCTACAATGCTTGACACATGCTACCGCCAGTTAGTCGGGATTTGATTGCGATCCGGAGCCTCTAAGGCCTTCAAAATTGACCTGAAAGATTTCATACCCAAAAACCTCAATAACCTCACCAATACTGATGATGTGGCAATGAAACTCAACTAGTAGGCTGAAATGATTGAGATGAACCTCCAACTGTGAAATCAGAACATTCCGAGATCACATGACCAACTTACTAAAAATAGTAAGTTTCCATAAATAATAGCTCTGCACAAGATAGCCCTTATTGAAAAGCAAACAGAAATATTTTTGGGTGATGCAAGATTGCTCTTACACCCAGGATGCTCCTGCATCAGACACCTGGGGTAATTTGAGAAGTGACCCTGTTACGACTCAGGGGTGCAGAGGAAAACTAAGATGGTTAACCTCCTCCTTTGCTAACCATGATGAATCTTCAATAGGTCATCCTTTCCATTTGACCAAATACTCTTCATATGTCCTGTTCCTTGTGCTTCTTCCAACATGACTATCGAGTATGTCTTCAATCTCCTTGATATCTGAATTGGTTGTTGGAATACTCCACTGTGCTACTGTAACCTCATCTTCAACACCTACTTCATGATACTCTGTCAAATCTGAAACATTAAATACTGGTGAAATATTCAACTCAGTAGGAAACTCGACTTCATATGCATTTCCTGAATCATGCTTCTTCAGTATCCTACATGGCCCAAACTTCTTCATTTTTAGCTTGTTATATGTACCAACCGGAAATCTTTCCTTCTGCAAATGAACCATGACTTCATCTCCAACCTAAAATTCCTTATGCCTCCTTTTCTCATCTGCCTTAACCTTATACTGCACATTCATTTTGGTAATATGCTTCTTCACCTCCTCATGGATGTTCTTCAAATGTTCTGCAAAATCCTCAGCTTCAGCACCACTTATTTCTCCTTTATCTATCTTCCTCAACTCAAATGCATTTCTGGGACTACTTCCATATACAATTTGTGGATGATGTGATGAACTAAAATTCAAATCTATCTTCAACTCTTCACTTTTCGCTAGTGTCATTCTATGTGATGCCTTATTTGAAAAATTGGCTCCTAGAATCAAGTCCATCTGATGACTGATCTTTCTTACTGGTGGTAATCCATCAGGTACATTATCAAGTATAATATCCTGAAACTCATTCAATAATTCTACAACTTCTATAGGTACATCTTCTACTTCCTCTTTACCAACCTTTGGAATTAAGGTGAAACACATATGCTCATGCCTCATATCATCTAAGAAACCACATACCTTTTCTTCAGTCTCCTTCAATGGCTTTAGCTTATGTCGCACTCCATCCTTTGTCAGGGAATAGGTATTCACATGACCATCATGTACAACACATCTGTCAAACTGCCATGGTCTACCCAAAAACATATGGCATGCATCCATAGATATGATATCACATAGTACCTCATCATGGTACCTGCCAATCTTGAACTTTACTAGGCACTGTTCACTAACCATGACCTTGTGGTCATCCTACACCTAGGCAACCCAATATGGATGTGGATGTTTCTGACTTTTGAGCTTCAACTTTGTCACCATCTCTTCTGACACCAAATTATCAGTACTACCACTATCAATAATCACATCACAACACTTACCCTCACACTTGCACCTGGTGTGAAACAAGATCCTTCTTTGCTCAGGTTCATTTTCACCACTCAACAAGACTCTTCTGTTAATCAGCATTTCTTCTCTTTCAGAATCTTCAGAATGTGATGATCTAGCATCCTCATCTATATATGCAACTCTGGCCTGGCCTTCATTCCTCCTATCTATCCCTCCTTAGTGTTGAGGACATTCAAATGCCCTATGACCTTCTTCTCCATAGTGAAAACATGTTCCACGGAAGCCTCCTCTTCCTGAACCTTGTCCTCTTCCTCTTCCTCTTTGATCTCTATTGTTCTGATCTTGGAAATGACTGAAATCATCTCCTCTCTGATTCTGACTATTACTGGCCTCATCCTACTTTTTCAGATCTTCATTTTGATCTCCATATGACCATCCTCTAGATCTTCCATCATGACCTCTTCCACTTTGTCTGCTCTCAAACTTCTTGTTCAGCTTTTCCTCTACTTTTAGGGCAAATTGGTATGCCTCTTCAATACTATTCATTTGAACCAGATTCAACTCCTCCTGAATGCTCAGCCTCAATCCATTAAGGTAATGGGCAATTTTCTCCTTGTCAGCCTCTACATGGCTTGTTCTGATGAGGATTCGATAGAACTCCTCTGTATACTCTTGAATAGATCTTCCCACTTGCTTCAAACTTTGCATTTTCTTTAGTAGGTCAAGCTCATAATCAACAGGGATGAACTGTCGCTTCAATTTATCCACCATCCACCCCCATCTTGTGATTTTATCCTTTCCTCTTCGATTTCGCTCCAATTAAATCTCTTGCCACCAGATCTTCGCATGACCCTTCAGTTTGTCCTTTGCAAACTTGACCCAATCAGGATCCTCGATGTCTTCATACTCAAAATATTCTTCACATTCATTGATCCAGTAGATCAACTCTTTTGGGTTAAGATTTCTAGAAAATGTCGAGACCTCAATCTTAGGTCTCTTCCTGATCTTTGAGATAGCTTGGAAAAGTCTTTCTTCCTCTTGATTCAAAACTTCAGCTTCTTCTTCTTGATCATCATTTCCTTCTTTGGCTTCATCCTCGCTTTCATCTCTGACATTAAGATTCATTCCTCTGCGAATCTCTTCTTGCAATGCTCGCACTTGTCTCTGGAGTGCTCTAACCTCAGGTGTTACAACACCAGCTCTTCTGCCATGTTCCCTTTGTGGAGAAATATTTGCACTTCTCGCTGAAACCCTAACCATGGTCCTGGTGCAAACTACCTCACAATCAGTGATCTGTTTACACACTCAAGAACTCCTACTCTAATACCACTTGATGAAGGGTGCTCCCCTTAATACCACAAACAGATAACAGAAACAGAGAAACAACAACAATATGCAAGAACAGAAAATTGGCTTCTTATTATCTCCACAAATGTGGAATTACAAACTTTCAGAATTATAATATGCAAAGCCACATGGGCATTCCCTTACAATATTCTGTAGGACAAAGCCTCGAATTATTACCCAGATCTACCACCCAGAACTATCCTGAACTACCTAAGACAACACTATAGACCTTTCTTATATAGGCAATTTCCACCGCCTGAGAAGGTTCCATAAATTTAGCCCTTTAGGCCGACTATACATAGAATTAATTTATTTCCACAATTTTTACAATAGGGTCGGCTCAAAAGAAATACAAAATATGATTTTAGGTAACCCAACTTTCGGAGGATATAACTTTTTAACCGTAGTTACATTTTTCTATTGTAACCACTTTTTAGAAACGCCATGATGAGATCTACAACACCTAACACATGCTAGCGCCAGTTAGCTGGGGGTCGATCACGATCTGGAGCCTCTAAGGCCTTCAAAATTGACCTAAAAGATTTTGTACCCAAAAACCTCAATAACTTCACCAATACTGATGATGTGGCAATGAAACTCAACTGGTAGGCTGAAATGATAGAGATGAACCTCCAACTATGAAATCAGAACATTCCAAAATCATATGACCAACTTACTAAAAATAGTAAGTTTCCATAAATAGCAGCTCTGCACAAGATAGCCCTTATTGAAAAGCAAACATAAATATTTTTGGGTGATGCAAGATTGCTCTTACACCCAGGATGCTCCTGCATCAAAACTAGCTTCATAGCCATAGCTTCATTAAACAATGTCTAATTTCTAAATCCCACACCCCTTTCTTCCTTAGGTTTGCAAAATTTTTCCCATTCCAACAATGAAATATTTTCTTCATCCTATTTAATATTCCAAAATAAACTTCCTCGTCCTTTTATCTATCACTCAGACTACTTTGGTGGAATATTTAGGAATTCCATAGAAAAAAGAGGCATTGTTGATATCATTTCCTTCAAAATTAAAATTCTTCTAGTGAGCATTAACCACTTAATTTTTCACCCTTCCATTCTATTGACACAACTATCTATACGCCCATTCCATAAAGATGATTTTATAGGACCCCCCAAAAATGGAATTCTTGGGAACTTACTGAAAAGAAATCCCAGGCATGTACATTAAAAAAATTCAAATTTCTCTTTCCAAATCATGAGATAAAGGATGATAATTCCCCCTATGTCAGTCCAAGTATGTGAAAGAGTTGTTGAATAATTTTTTTATGGAAGATTCAATACCAATTTGTACTCCTATGGTTATTGGTTGCAAATTGATAAAGGATGATAATTCCCCTAAGACAAATCAAACAAGATACAAATCTATGATTGGTGGATTATTGTACTTGACACAAACCAAACCTTATATTATGGATGTTGTTTGCATTTTTCCTAGATTTCAAGTAGATCCTAAAGAATCACATGTTGTTGTTAAAAGAATATTCAGATACTTGGAAGGGATAATTGACTATATTTTTATATATCCTAAAGATGATGATTTTTCATTGAGTGATTTTACTGTTGTGGATTGGGTAGGTAATGTTGATGATAGAAAGAGTAAAAGTGGAAATGCATTCTTCTTGGGTAAGAGGTTATTTTCTTTGTCAAACAAAAATAAAGATTGCATTTCATAATATACTGTTGAGGCATATTATGTTGTTGTTATTAATTGCACACGAGTGGTATGGATGAAGCAGATGTTGAAGGATATCAAAATTAAATATGATGACCCTATTGTTATCTATCATGATAACTCAAGTTCAATTAATATTTAAAAGAACCCAATGCTACATTCAAAAACTAAGAAGATATCTATTAAATATAATTTCTTGAGAGAGAAGGTCCAAGAGAAGGAAGTCAACGTGGATTATGTATCACCAAGGAGAAGATTGTAGATATTTTCATGAAACCTTTTCCTAAGGAAAATTTTGAGTATCTCAAAGGTAAGATTGGGGTGACTGTACCTCCTAATTAGAGCTAAAGATACATTTATTTGCATTGGTATAATATTCTTACAAAATTATCTTCAATCTAGATTATTTTTTGATGGCTACTACTCAAGGGGGGTAGCTAGTTCATAGGTTTATTAGTTTTTCATACATTTGGGAGAGATAGTTTTTGGAAGAGATATATGGTTTGCATATATATTCATTTTCCATTGATGTTAAAGGGGGAGAGATAATCATGTAAAAAATAGTATGATTTGTTAATGCTAGATGATATTGAGAGGGGGGGGGGTGAATCAATGTAACAAAAAATTATAACTATTTTAACCACCGACTTCCACAAGATATAGCATGAAATGTAAATAAAAAAGTAGTAACAAAGTAAATCAAACATCAACACAAGCAAATACTTTAACGCAATTATTTTTCTCGTGGAAACCCTTGGTCAGAGGGAAAAACCACATGTGGGAATTAGTACCTACAAATTCTCACTACTATGGTAATAAGTTGCCATGTTAGGAGCATTACATCCACCCAATTAAGGGTATTTGTCCCTGTTAGTAGCTTACAATAAGATCTGTTAGGATCTACCTAGTTAAGGGATTTAGAACTCATTTTGAGAGTCACCTTTTTAGAGGATTTTTATCTTTGGACTTGTTAGGATCCTGCACACCCTGTTAGGAGTGACCTGATTAAGGGAATTCTCTTGTCAACCTACTAAAATCAACAAGTAAAGAGTGATCTGATATTTTCACTCAATGCATGACAAATATAGTGCATTCCAGATCAATTCTCTTCTCCAAAACACTTCTTCATAGATGTACTAACACCTTTGATCACCATAAACCATCACAACAAAAACAACATCACACATCGATCTTTCTCCTCGTATCTTCTTTGCTCATAATACACCAAGAAGATATATAAAAAAAATTACAACTTAAGGTGTAAAAATATCCCTAATAAATTTGAATTTCATCATTAAAATTCATTCCCTCTCAATCCTTAAACCTGAAAATGTGTTACCAATTATCATTTACAATTTCAAGTTCACTTCGACCTCCAGATTCATCGCACAAATGATTTGACAAAGAAAAGTCAAACCACACCATATTTTCCAATGTTCTTCCACAACTTCAATAAATCTCATCATAATGATCATAAAAATTCCAAATCGTCACTCCATGTCCATCTTCCACATCACTACAATCCCTAGAACACATAATCACTTATTGGAACACGATGCAACATCATTGGTTAAGGATCTGACCAATTGTTCTAGGAACTTCTTTTAATTTTCACTGAGTGAAATTCAGTCCATTGAAACTTTTTCTTCCTATCACCAAACATTATGTGGTTATGCTAACAACCTCATAACATAGTCAAGATAACATATCCTAAATCATAACATCTAAATCAAAAAATATTTGACACAATCATCAAATCATTCCTCTTTGGCTTCATCATATTCTTCCTATATATTGATTTATCAACCTTTAATCGGTCATAAGTCACATCATACATATGATAAATATGTGTAGTCATAGATATAGCATTTAGACACATCACTTGGTCTTCTATTACAATCGCACACTCCAACTCTTACCACAACTTGAGATCCAACCTCTTGAACATACACCAACATAACAAGTACACTATCAACCAAAAAATACTAAGTTGACATCAATGAAAACATCATAACTGATCAACCTATCATCATACCTCCATTAAACATATACTGTAACATACTCATCTTATCTCTGCATCAGTTATGCTAACATGATTCATCTTATGAGGTGAGATTGTTCTCAAAGGGAGAATGTTTATTAGAGAGACTTTGAAAGATAATATTGTGGATACTATTGGTGGTATTGTTGATATGATTTATTTGTTCATTTATTTTTTTCACATAATATGTTTCTATCAATTCCAAAGAGGGAGATTATTGGAATATCATGCATATATGTTTTGGCATTGATGTCAACATGTTTCTATTATTTGAGACAATGTTCTAACATTGTTCATGTGATGCTCAATGAGATGATCGGTTTGGTATGGATATTGTGTTGAAGATAAAAGGTTGTGAATGTACAGATAGTTACATGGATGTTTGTAGTTGACTTATGTCAATTTATAGAGGTTAGCATTATGATTTGAGTGAGCTATGGATGTTTGATCAAAGACTCATATTTTGGTTATTCAGGAAGAGACAATGTAATAGTTTTTGGTTCGGCGTGGATCAATTATTCAATATTTTTAGTTGTTGACTAGGTGGTGTGTTTAGGACATGGATGTGTGTCTTCAACTTGACTATTTCATGATTTGAAGGATCACAAACTATTTTTCTTTAGTGAAAGAGGTTACTAATTGGTTTTCCTGATGAATAGTATAGAGTTGATGTTGAATTCTAAGAAAACATTATTTTGGTTATTATTGTGGCATTTCATGGTTCTTTCTGATGTTTCTAGATCATTTCCTAGTTGTTTTTTTGTATCTCATTGATTGGTGTGATTGCATTTGGTGCTTTTCTTGAGGTGTGTTGGTGTTCTTCATTATTCTTGGCCAACATGATGGTGTAGCATGATGTGAACTTTAAGGCATGATTTTTGGAGCTATAGTGTGTTCAAAGATGAAGATTTTGATCACTACTATGTCTTAGTTGACAATATTTGGATCAAATTGAAGATTTTATTGTATTTTATTAAATATTTATAATTTTGTGGATCAGATCATGCATGTATGGGTGTATGGTAAACTAAGCGAAGAGGTATGCGTGGAATTTGTAATTGAGGTAGATATTTAATGTATTATATAATTCATTGGAACTATATAGGCATAATGAAGATGCTAATAGTCAGTTCATGATTTGTGGGTTGTTGTCCACTCAAGGTTGTAGCCATCATTGTGTTACTTTGGGTTGTAGCACTTATTTGTATTTGATTGGTGAGATCTAGACAGTGTTCCTGAATGCAAGTGTATTCCCATTGTAATACCTTTAACGTGGTATAGTGGTTTTATCAAAGTACATCATCTTGTGGGTTTGATCCCCACTGTGGTTTTTCCCCTAATACGGTTTCCACATCAAAAATCTTGGTGTTATGCATTGATTGATGTGTTGTAATCTTTGTTTTAATGTTCATCTTTCAGATCTGAGATTTAAGGTTAAGAGGTTGTTAAGTCTTTGAGATTTGGGACACAACTGATTCACCCCCCTAGTTGTGTGCATAACCTTGTTTCTATTAGATAGTCATAGTATAGATGATCTAGTTTATAAAGAAATGGTTAAGAGGTTAAAATAGTCTAGTGCATAGAGAATCCACTAATTACAAGATGAATACAAGTGACTAATTTTTGGGGAAGTTCAAGATAGGTACATATCATGATTAATTTTTTTTATATATTGTGCTAATAAATGTATGTTATATATTTTTAGGTAGACCAAGGAAATATGATAGATAAGACATAGATTATGGGAGAAATAATACATACACTATAACAAAGAGTGATAAGAGTGAAGGAGAAAAAAATCAATGTGTGTTGATGGTAGGATTTATTTAGTGAATGAAATAAAGTTCTTAGATGGTTAGGTGAAGGAGATTTTAATTTTATGGTTAATTCCAAGGATATGTAACATTGTAAACATAACATATGTAAGCATAGATGAAAAATAGACTACACAAAAATACATTTTTGAAATTCTATTAGAAGATAATGATATCATACTAGATAGTATGATAGATGGGTTACAAGTTAGAAAATGGCATTAGACATCACATGGACTTAATCCATAAAAAGTATTCCAAATAAGGTAGTGGATAGGATGCCACTAGTAGAAAATAAATAATTGAAATTAGAAGTATAGAAAATATTGAAGAAAGGATTAATAAGAGAAAGTTTGATCCAATGAATGGTATAATCATACTAGTACTTAATAATACTGATGAATGGAGGACGTATAAAAACTCTAGAGAAATTAACAAGATCACTATAGGGTACAAATTATCACTGCTAAGGATGGTTGATATTGTAGATCAGTGAAAACCTAACCTATTTGAAACATGCATAGACATTCAAACATTAATCCTAGCAGCATATACTAAACATATAGAAAAACCATTAACATGATACCTCAGATAGAGCTAAAACAGGAGCAACCTATCACCGTTTGATTTTCTCTCTCTTTAGGGATGTGTGTGTGCTCTCTAAACAATTGAAGCATATCCCTAATGATTATTAGGGGGGACTAGGATATATTAGGGACCAAGAGAACCCCATATTGGCACAAAACCAGGTATAGAAGACCAATTTTGCCCCTAAGGCCTCAAAGAGCCTAATAATGCTCAAATTCATATTATATGCTACAAATGACTGGTCTAGAGTAGATTTTGGTCCAAATGAAAGATGATATGATGAGATGAAAAGCATAGACATGGAAGAAACTAAGGTAATCCATGTTAATCTAATCTATGGTGTGATTTTAAGAAAAATTGGAAATGAGCTAAACTAACAAATATGCTAAATCTTAAGATGATTTACAATTAATCTAGCATTATAACACTACTCAATGTAAAAGATGTGAATTGGTATTTTTCTCTTGGAAGAGGAGGCTATTTATAGGATTTGAGGAAGGGCTTGGGTTAGGAAGGAGAGTTAGGGTCAGAGGTAAGGTTTGGGTTAGAGTTTGGGGTATAGTTAGGGGTAAGGTTAGATTAACCTTGGTCAAGGTTGCTCACACATGTGTGAGAAACACTAGGGAAGTGTGAAAAGGGAACAAGAGTGGAAGATGAGACATGGGCTTAATTAATGTCTTGTAAGAGTCATTAATGAGGATGTAAGAAGCATTTATGAGGGGTTTTGACCCAAAGTCAAAGTTTGAAGGGTTAGGCTAAAAAGGGTAGGAATCACCCTTTAAACATGTTTAGGGTGAGTTTAGGAAATTCTAGAAGAGGTTAGGGATTTCTAGAACATTTCTAAGGTTTTAGGATTTAAATAAATATTTTATTTATTTAAAGGATTTTTGGTCAATTTATTAAATAATTAATGAATTCTGGGGGGGATGATGTTTAAATAAGATTTAAACATTTTTGGAAGGGATTTCTTAATTAAATATTTTTAATTAAAATAGGAGGATTTAATGGCATAATTATAAATTAATTAATTAAAAAATGATGATGTCATCAGGGGTTTTCGAAAAATAAAAATACTTTTATTTTCTAAAGGATTTTTAGGTGTCTACAGATATTATAGATTATTTGAGTGGAGTAAAATACTTTACGAAGGTTTATTTGAAGAGTGATTATCAATAGATCCAAATTAGATAAGGAGATTAATAGAATGATATAAATAACTCAAATGAAATGCTATATGAATGGTGGGTTATTCCTTTCGATTGCACCTACTATTTATGAGGTTTATGTATAAAGCTTCTTTTAAGTTTGCAATTTTTTACTTGGATGATTTTTATTAATTTTTAGTAAGTGTAAGGAGAAGCACCTAGAGAATATTATGTCAGTATTGCAAAGATTGAAGAAATAAAAAAAAATAGTTAACATAAATATGTGTATTTTCTTTAAGTTAGAATCAAAATTCTTAGGATTTGTAACCTTGGCTAAATGAAATCAAAGATAGATCCAATTATTCTAAGGAAAATACATAATTTACTAATTGAAACAAGAGAAGAAGTAGTGGGATTCGATGAGTTGAAGAATTTATATGAGGAACCTAATTTTGTAGAAGAATGGGAAGCATGTAAAGAACTAATATATATGAGTAGAAATACATACATTGAGCAAATATAAAAATAGTAGAATTTTAGTAGGTCATATGCCACAAATAAATAATGGTATGGTAAGAGAATTTTTTTTAGTATCACATGTATAAGGATGTGAATGTAAATATGCTCAAAATGTAGAACCTAGAAAATAGAAAATAGGCGTATTTGGAATTCAAGGTTGTAACAATGGTTAATAAGTTTTAAATAAACCTCTAGTATACACTATTGTGGATTCTATATTGCGTTACCTAGTTTAGACACATAAAAATGTCCTCATTATCAAGTGTGTTATTTCTAATAATTAAATGGATATTAAAGTCTATATAATTAATTCATTTAATATTTTTCTATATTAAAATTTATTTAATATAATTGATATATTTAAAACTATAAAATTATTTATTATAAATCAAATCATAAATAAAACCATAAACTTCTTTCACATTCTCCACCCTTCTACTTATAACTCCTTCACCCCACAAAATTCACCACTTATCAAATGTGGGATTAAAGTGCCTCCAACTACCTTCAACCACTTTCTTTATCCTACATCTCTCCTTCAAGTTTTTCTTCTCTTTGAGGACAACTATAAATACTTTACCCCTCTCACATTCAAGGACCCTCGATCTTTTGATATCATTTTACATGTTGGAAGTGTTATAATCATTTTAGATTAATAATTTTGTCAAAATAAATCTCCATTATCCATCATTTATCTTGTTCATTATTCCTTTGAGAGAACTAAAATGCTAATTAAAAGATTCATGGTAGATAGGAGGGAAATGGATGTTGGAAACTGTAATTGAAACAATTGTTGTATTGTCATTGATGTCAAACCTTAATTGGTAAGACTGTTGCTACTTAGGAAAGTACTATATCTATTTGAGTGTTGCTAAGGGGCTAAGAAAGGTTGGTAACAATAGCACCTAAGGAAAGGTTGAGTTATCTTGATACTACAAAGTGTACTTGACTATGTTGCACAATGATGAGATAATGTATTGTTTATCTTAGTAAGACTGAAGACTAAACTGGTAGGCTTAACCGAGCAAAGAATGGGAAAATCATGTTTAAGCCGAAGTGATGTTAGTGTCGACCGAGTTATTATATGCCGAGTAAAATTATAGTGTCGACCGAGCATCAGTAAATTGCCGAGGAAGACAGTGTAAGCTGAGGAAACAGTATTAGTAATGATCGAGCTTTCTACATGAAGACCGAGTGAACAATCACAGTATTGACCGAGCATCAACAATTTTAGATTTGAAGAGTATTTAATTTTGGAACCGACATTGTTGAATTCTTGGATTATGTAAAACATGTTGACTTTATTTATTGATTTTTTGGAAGCATTAAATGCATTGTAAAATGTTTTATTGTAAATCTTTAAGAGATTTGAGATGATTCTAGAAAAGGAGCCAAAGAACATGAAGCAGGTAGATTCAATGAATTTGACCTAACCCTAAGATCTATGAATGAGATTGAGTGGAAAAAGATGAGTTAACCTAATTGAGGAAAATATAAGGAAAACTGAGCATTTTGATATGCATGTACATGGAGAACAAAGAATGCTGGAAGAGGAAAGTTTTATTGACTGAATAAGCAGAAAAGGCTAAAGGAGAATTGTGGTGATTTCTTGAAGAAAAGTTTCGAGCATATCAGAGATGGAAATGGAAAAGTTTCATCATAAATAGTCCCATTTACTCCTCTAATAGCATTCACAACTTCTTTTATTCTACCACAATATTGTGCAATGTTTTCACCTTCTTGCATTCTCATTTCATCAAACTTACCTCTAAGACTCTTGGCTTTTGCTTTCAGCACATTCAAGTCACCACCATAGATCCTAGCAAGTGTGTCCCACATATCCTTAGTAGTTGTGCAGTCCTTAATGTCCTCAAATTCTAGATAGCTTAGGGCAGATGCAATTTCTAGCATTGCCTGATTATGTTCTTGCTTAGCTCTCATTTCTTTGGCAGTCAAAGGTGTGATAGGTGAGACATAACTATTCTCAATGTAGTACTTTGCAGAGTCACCAATACCAGCCAGATGCAGCTTCATCAAGCTTTGCCATGTAGGGAAGTTTTCCTTGTTCAGCTTTGGTACCTCCTTCTTATACATCCTGATCATTTGCTTCAAGCCCCTTTAAACTTGATTTTTATCAACACTAATAATAAGAAACAAAGCTATAATACCAATTGTTAATATGATTTAGAACAAAAAAGAGGGGGGGTGAATCAATTGTTCTCAGGTCCTAATGTATAAAACAATCTCAAAAACTTATTCTTAAATTAGATCCAATAACCAAAACAAACTCGGTCATCACTGATTCAATAATAGAAACATCTAACAATGCAGTCCACTACCTTGCTGTAACTTAACTTGCAAAACATAGAAATGTTCAAACCAAAACATTCACACAAGTATTAACACTAGGATTTATAGTGGAAACCCAATTTGGAAAAAACCACTTTGTAACATGCTACTATTATTTTCACTCTTCTGAAGTGAGCTCGGTAAAAAGCCAACCCTGTCAAAGGTTACAATACACATTGTCAGGTGTGACCCAGTTAAAGGATTTCAATCACCCTGTTAAAAGTAAGCCTAGTCATAGGACTTACATACATTCCATTAGAATGAAACCTTGTTCAAAGGATTTAACATATGACTATTAGGTCAACCTCTGTTAAAAGGATTTTGACTGTTACAATGGTTAGAAAGTAGCAGCAATATTATTTGAAAAATATACAACTCACTTTGCAAATATCAGATACGATTTCGTACACTAATGCTGGTTTACTGACTTTGAAAATTTTCCATTTCCATCTCTAATCTACTCGAAACTTTTCTTCAAGCAATCACCACCATTCTCCTTTAGCCTTTTCTACTTATTCAGTCAATAAAACTTTCCTCTTCTAGCATTCTCTGTTCTCCATGTACATGCATATCAAAATGCTCAGGTTTCCTTATATATTCCTCAATTAGGTTAACTCATCTTTTTCCACTCAATCTCATTCATATATCTTAGGGTTAGGTCAGATTCATTGAATCTACCTACTTCATGTTCTTCGGCTCCTTTTCTAGAATCATCTCAAATCTCTTAAAGATTTACAATAAAATAGTTTACAATGCATTTAATGCTTCCAAACAATCAATAAATAAAGTCAACACATTTTACATAATCCAAGAGTTCAACAATGTCAGCTCCAAAATCAAATTCTCTTCAAATATAAAATTGCCGATGCTCAGTCAATACTGTGATTGTTCACTCGGTCTTCATGTAGAAAGCTCGGTCATTACTAAAACTATTTCCTCGGCTTACATTGTCTTTCTTGAAAATTTACTGATGCTCGGTCGACACTATAATTTTACTCAGCATATAATAACTCGGTCGACACTAACATCACTTCGGCTTAAACATGATTTTCCCATTCTTTGCTCAATTAAGCATACCAGTTTAGTCTTCAGTCTTACTAAGATAAATAATACATTATCTCATCATTGTGCAACATAGTCAAGTACACTTTGTAGTATCAAGATAACTCAACCTTTCCTTAGGTGCTATTGTTACCAACTTTGCTTAGCCCCTTAGCAACACTCAAATAGATATAGTACTTTCCTAAGTAGCAACAATCTTACCAATTAAGGTTTGACATCAATGACAATACAACAATTGTCTCAATTGCAGTTTCCAACAATCTCCCTCTTTGGCATTGATGGTAACACCATATGATATCACCTGAATAACACATGGATTACCAACCAATCCAAAAAATTATCTATCCATCAGAAAATTATTTATTATATCCTTAGCTTCATTCTGATTCAGAATCCTATAAGCCTCACTCACTTCTGTGACCGTCAGAAGTATTCAGATCTCCCTCTATCCTGATTCTTCATTTCAGTTCATCAACCTTATCTTCAATTTTATTAGTTCATCTCCCTCTTACTTTTTAGTATCATGTGTTATCATATCATATCAGTTCATGACCTTATCTCCCTCTTTGACAAAAATGCCAAAGCAGCAACTAAAACATACATCCATCAGATGTAGATAATATCTGTGTAGCTCAGTGTTTCTCCCTCTATCATCTTGCTTATGACCGTTTCCTTGTCTTTTATTCTCTTCACAACTCTAGGCCAGCCCTAAAGTGTGACAATCTTTTGCATCAAATGTGCTATAGTAGAAAATTTGACAAATTTTGCATCTAATTTAAGAATAAGTTTTTGAGATTGTTTTATACATCAGGATTTATAATGGAAACCCAATTTGGGAAAAACCACTTTGTAACATGCTATTATTATTTTCACTCTTCTGAAGTGAGCTTGGTAAAAATCCAACCCTATCAAAGGTTACAATACACACTGTCAGGTGTGACCCAGTTAAAGGATTTCAATGGAGTAGGTTGTCATTTAATGCATTAGTTTGTATTTAGCATTGATGTCATTTTAATTTCATGAAAGGAATCCATTGTTATAAATATGATGTTAGAGAGCCAAGGGACACTAGGTTATTGTAGAGATGTGTTTGAGATCATGGGGTGATTCACTTGATTGTTGGGCTTGTTCACATTAATGTTTGGGATATTTGTATGAACTTTGGAGATGGTATTTTGTCTAACAATTAACATTGCTAAATAAGTTGTTTCTATCATTTGCAATCATTTGAAAGTTTAAATTAATATTGCTAAATAAGGAAAAATGATAGACACGATGTATTTATTCTAAGCCCTAAACCCTAAACCTAAATGGATGCCCTTACTAAAAATCTAATTATTTTAGTAGCCAAAAACCTTCTATTTATTAGCACAAGAGGTTAGACCACCTTTGGAGTCATACCACATTCACATAGTTCAAAGTACAGATAGAAAATTCCTTGAGATATTCAATTCTTTAGAAATTGAAAGTTTGGTATGCCCAAGAAACATCTGCCATGTTAGTGTTTGTGTGAAATTTGTACCTAGCTGTGGACACAACACTTCAGTAAAACATTAGAGGTTAGAAAATCAAAGAAATCTGTAAATAAATGAAACTAAGCTAACCAGGTGATTTATTGCCTTCTAGTAGGTGTGAGTATGGTATTCTCAGATGAGACCGAGATTAGTGACAATGCAACACCTAAATGAAAGATTTAAATGATTGAAAGAAATGAAATATGAATGCAAATTAATCTATTTTTTTGGATTTTGTATACAATAAGATGAAAAAATTGATATGAAACTAATCTAGAATGAATTGAAATGATATGAAAATTAATCTAACAATGATATGCTATGAATGAATGCTATGAACCTTCAAAAGCAATAACAAAAATCTCACAATTGCCTTGTGTGCAAGAGCTTGATTCTTCAGATGTCAATTCACCAAAGTAAGTATGAAAATTCGAGGGATGTATTATGAAGAGCTAAGCCTTATTTTTATAGAAATCTAGGGTTTGAGGGTGCATAAGAAAAACCATAAATCACTCTTGATAAACTCAGGTTGATTTTTGAGTTAACAAGAAATTAAGAATAAATAAACTCATAAAATCATGCAAAAGTAGTTTTTATCTCAAAATAGAGTTTAGTTATCTTTTTCAACTCATCATCAAATGTTGAGTTTAGAAAGTTAACAAATTGAAATTGAAAATTGATTTAAAGTTAACTGCTTTTTTGATTGTGCATGATTTAATATGAATTAATTTAATAAATAAAGTGATTTATTTTCCACTTAACTAGTTTTTTTGAATTAAAACAATTGATTTATGGGTTAATCAATTATTAAATCAAACTTTATTCCAATTAAATCATTAAATTTGACAACTTTGATTTTAAATCAATTAAATAAATATTCAATTGATTGTTTGTAGGAATTTTGATTTATTGTCAAAATAAAAATAATATTAATTAGGAATAAATGCAATTAAATCTAATTAAATAATTAAGTGACAGAATTAAATTAATTAATTAAATATTCATCATATTCAATTAATCAACTTTAGGATAAATAATGACATTTATCACTAAATAATATTCAATTAAAGATAATTATGATAAATTAGGAATATTCCTTGATGCAGAATTAAGATAATCAATTAGGTTTTTGATAAACTGATGTGTAGATGTGCTTAGGTTAAGACTTTGTTGTCGATTTTGATCGAATTGTTGATGTAAGAGGTTAATGAACCTATAGCCCATTTTTGGGGTATTACATTTTGCCCCTCTTTGAATTACTATGTGAAGTATAGTGGTTTAAAGAATAATTTGTGTTTGATGATGATGAAATATTCTGAGAAATTAACCGATTCCAAGACAGAAACCAATTGAAAGATTGGAAAAACTGATTCAGGTTCTATTTGACCAAGAATCATGATGATGTCAACTATAGCAACAATGAACCGGTGATTACAAAAAAGTATCAAAATTCCTGATTCTAAACTTTATGATTACGAAGAAGTGAGTGACCTAATTCCAAACTTGATTGTCCAAAGAAATCAAAATGGTATCACATCTGAACCCTTCAGTTACAAAGAACCAAGGAAATGACACTAATGAACCAATGGTTATGAAAAGTTGATACAGTTTACAAGATTTATTAGGATACCTGATTGATATGGATCTCGATGAATCTGATGCCCCAAGAGATGTGCCCCAAGAAATGAGGTCTTTTGATGAATCAACAACTAGACATGGTTGTTGTCTTGATTACTGAGGAAAGATTTGATTTACAGACTTGATTGATGTGCAATACCATGCCCCCTTCAGGATGAAAATTAAAATCTGACAAGTCAGCGTTAAATGGTTTAGAAGCATGTTAATTGATTTGAGAAGTGGTTATACACGTTCGAGAATGCGTTCTGCATTGTTTGGAGGTCATGGAGACCAAGTTTGACTAGGTTTGACCATGTGTTGACCATGGGTGACCAAGTTGAAATTTCAATAGTTTGATGTAAGATAATCAGTTAAGTTGAATTCTGGATTTCTGTGATGATTGAAGGATGATTATGCAAGCAGTCGGACATCCTAGGTCTGAAAATTTTAAATCTCTATGTTGACAATATAAATGATCTCAAATTTCAATTTTGATCCTGAAAATGGGTTCAGGACATTGAAATTAGCTAGGGGTGCCTACTTGGTGATTTGTTAAGAAGACCTTCATGTGATACTTAGTCCTTATGATGTGTTTAGCATAGTTTTGAAGAATCATTTGAGTGTCAAGTTGATTTAGGCAATCGTGAGATAAATGCAATCATGCAAAGTGCAAAATGAGATGCAAACCTAAGACCTAGGACCTAGTCACTAATCATGTGTCAGTCATTTTCATCATTGAATTTTTATTAGGTAACCGGATAAATCAATACAACATCCACTAGTTAGGAAACTATAAATATATGAATATTGATTTGTGTGCGCAAGAGTCAATACAATGCCCACTGGTTAGACAACCATGGACATATGAATATTGATTTGTATGCTCAAAATTCAATACAACACCCACTGGCTAGACAACCATGGGCATATGAATATTGATTTTGTTTTTGAAATGTCGGATTAAATATAAGCACCAAGGCATAAACGCTAGGATGACTTGAATATCATGTCCATTTTGATATAGCAATTTGTATAAGCATCAAAACATAAACATTGTGATGACCTGAATATGCCTTGTGGAACAAACATGCCAAACAGTTTGCAGAATTCATTCGTGTCTCCAATGTGAATTACCCGCAGTGAGCCTTTATCGTTCACATCCTTGGATAATAGCCGTTCATAGTAGGATTGAGAAATCATTCAAAAAGATGTAAGCTAGATCAAAATTCCTTGAATTTTTTGGGTATCAATGGTCGAGGTACTCATGGCCATCCAACACGTGATGGAGGCTCTTACAAACAGATGTCATTTCAATCCAAAATTTCCAAAGTTATTAGATTTTCACTCAAAGTAGAAAACAAAGAAAAGATTATGCCCCCAGTCATCACTCTCTAAATCTTGTAAAGGACATCATCGAAGAGCTTGAAATGACACAATATGCAAAAATCTCAATGTGAATTAGTAAGCTTACAAGGAGATAAAAGAATGTGAAGCATAGATTGTTTTCATTCGTGTTGATGTTTGATTGCATTGTTGTAGATGCAAAATCCTTTCTAGAGAGGAGATTGACTGACTGACTCAGATGTAGCTTCAAAGGACCTTGATAGGATATGGTTCATCTAAGGTATATTGGAGACCATAGGATATGACTTCGATTGCCCCCAAGTTTGAACATTGATAGGAGACAGACGCTTTTGCCAATTGGTGTAAAAACTGACTTTACTAAAACAAGGATATATACAAACTAAAGTAGACTAAAAGCTGGGAAAGACCAAGATTGCACTGATAGATGGAGCATTTTGAACAAGTGGCACCCATTTGCTAGGTTTTCACCATCTTGGCAGAGATTCTATTTTTGTTACCAAGGCACCTGTTTCCAAGTTTTCACCAAGGCACTTTTTCTTTTTCTCATTTATTTGTATTTTTCATTTTTTTCAAATTTTTTTGTACATTTGATTTTTTATTTTTTATTTTGATACATCAAGGTGCCTATTTGCTAGGTTTTCACCAGGATGATAATTTTTTCAAGACTTTTTCTTATTTTTATGATTTTTTCAGGACATTTTTTAATACTGAATGCCTTAGGCATAGAATTTCTTCAAATGGAGAGCGTTGATTGGTTCTCAGAACTGTTCTCCTTCATTCATTGAGAGTTGATAGGCTCCAGAGCCAAAAGTAGCAATGATAACAAAGGGACCCAGCCAAATGGGTTCAAACTTTCCCTTGTGCTCTCGATGTGATTGATTTTTAGGATTTTCTCTCAAGACTAGATCACCAATCTGATATTCTCTATGTCTGACTTTCTTGTTGTAGCCTCTAGACATTCTTTTCTGATACACTCTAACATGATCATACATTGCGTGTCTACACTCATCTAGTAGTTCAAGTTCTTGCAACCTAGACACTTTATAGTCATCTTCAGTTACTAGACCATGTATTCTGATTCTTAATGATGGGATTTCAACCTCAATAGGTAGTACCGCTTCGAACCCATAAACTAAAGCAAATGGTGTAGTTGTAGTGGGTGTTCTGGTACTTTTTATGTAGGCCCAAGGAGCTAGATTGATCATGAGATGCCAGTCTCTTCCTATTTTATTAACTGTGCAATGCAAGATTTTCAATAGATTGTTGTTTGAAGCCTTTGCTTGTCCATTCTCTTGAGGATAGTACATAGATGACCAATGTTGTGTAATCTTGAATTTTGAACACAAGGAATCTAAGTCCTTATTCTTGAATTGGCCACCATTATCTGTGACTATTGAATGTGGGATTCCATACTGACATATGATATAGTTCAAAATGAACATGGAAATTTGCTTTCCGGTTGCTTGAGTCAAAGGGACTGCTTCTACCCATTTTTTGAAATAGTTTGTAGCTGTAATGATATGGGTATGTCCATTAGAAGAATGAGGATGTATGGCTCCTATAAGATCAAATGCCCATTGGTGAAAAGGCAATTGTGTAGTAAAGGGAATTAGATCTCTCCCTGGTGCATGAATTAAGTTACCATGGACTTGACACTTTTGACAATTCTTTGCATATTTGATAGCCTCTTTTTCCATTTCAGGCCAATAGTACCCAGCCATAATAATTTTTTGAGCTAGTGTTAAACACTTCGAATGTGATCCACATATACCATCATGGACTTCCTCTAATGCATTTTGAGACTCGTCACGTTCTAAAAACCTAAGGAGAGTACCATATAGACTTTGTTTGTATAGATCATTGCCAATGATAACATATCGAGATGCATTTCAGATAAGGTTTCATTTCTCATACCGGTTAAAGGACTCAGGAATGATTTGGTCTTGAAGGTAGGAAAATAGGTGTTTGTATCTGGAAGAATCATGACCTACAACCGTGCAAATCATTCAGGTTTCTGGGAAATCATAGGCTGGGAATGACAATGCTTCCACCAAGAACTCGTAACATAGCTCATGTTCGGGCTGTTGTAGTAAAGATGATAGCATTTCCATAGCATCAACAACCTTGTTCTCCATTCTAGGAATTTGTTCAAAAGTGACTGAGATGAAATATTTCTTAAGGTCATCGACCATGTGGTTGTATGGAACTAGTTTTTCATCTTTGGTTTAGTACACATCATTGACTTGATGTATTACAAGTTTTGAGTCTCCATGAATGTGTAATTCTATCACTCACCACTCAATTGCTATCTTCATACCATTAAGGAGAGCTTCATACTCAACAATATTGTTTATGCAAGGAAACTTTATTATGAATGCTTTAGGTATTGAGTAACCTTGAGGTGTTAGGAATAGTATGCCTACTCCAGATCCATTATGTGTATAGGAGCCATAAAAGATTAACTGCCATGTTCTAGAAGAGAGATTCATGATAGAGGAATTTGGGAATTTCATTTGCATTGGTGTATCATCAAACAATGGTGTGTCAACCAATTGATCAACAATGACTTGGCCCTTGATAGATTTTCTTTCAACATATTCAATGTCAAATTCACTTAATAGCATCACCCATTTAGCTAATCTACCTATGAGGGAAGCTTTGCTCAATAAGTATTTCAATGGATCTATCTTAGCTACCAATTGTGTGGTATGAGCCAACATGTAATGTCTCAGTTTCTATGATGTAAAGATCACAGCTAGAAAAGCTTTCTCAATCATTGAATATTTATTCTCATATGCTACCAATGCTCTACTAATATAGTATATAGCTCTCTCCTTGTTATCATCATGTTGTGCTAGTAATGCCCCCAGTGATGTATTTGTGGTAGAGACATATAGGATCAATGGCTTCCCTTGAATAGGAGGCATCACAATAGGAGGATTTGATAGATATTTCTTGATATGATTGAAATTATTTTCACATTCCTCATTCCATGCAAAAGTCACACCTTTATGTAATGTCTTTGTAAAAGGTTGTGATATGTCAGCTAGCTAAGATATGAAATGCCTGATTGATTGCAATCTTCCTTGTAGAGTTCTCATTTGATTGATATTTTTAGGAGGTTGCATCTCCATGATAGCTTTAACCTTAGCAGGATCTACTTCAATGCCTTTCTTTGAAACAATGTAGCCTAGAAGCTTTCTAGAAGTGACACCAAAAGTACACTTTTTAGGGTTTAGTTTGAGACTAAACTTCTCCATTCTATCCAGTATTTTTCTCAAGTTACTCAAATGTTCAGATCTTATCATTGATTTAGCCAAGGTGTCATCAACAAGGATAACTTTAGTGGCGAATATTCACCAATTGGCTAATTTTACTCGTTGGGGACCCAAAATTTGGCTAAAAAAATTAGACTTTCAGGGTGGCCTTGTCGCCAAAACTTTATAAAAATTGGGTCCCATGCATAGGCCAATCGCCAATAGTTATATGGACTTCAACGATGTTGTCGCCATTAGAATCTAATTTTTCCACATAGTAAATTGAATATATTCGCCAATATGTGGTCAAAATTTAAGTTAGGGTGCGAATTAAGTACATAGATTTGACATGTCTCTATTCTAGAGACTTTTTATGGGACTTTTTATCCTTTCAAATTTTGGCTCGAAATAAATTTGAATGTGGACACATGTCTTTATTTCAGAGACTTTCTTTGGAGCTTGGTGTCCTTTAAAAGTTTGGCTTGAAATAGGATATATGCCATTGATTTAACATCATCCAATGGTTATAAAAAATAGTTTTACTATATGTTAGATGATATAAAAGTAAATTATGACACCTATCCATTTAACAATAATGGTGAAATGATAGTTTTTAGGTATGTGTACTTCTAGCTATGATTTTCTTCAACAATGAAAGATTCACCATGATTTTATAGAATTTTCATACAATTGAAAAAAAATCACCAATTAAATTAATATTTTTTCCTTTCAAATTAAAAAAATCACCAACAATATTATTTTTTTCCACCCAAAATAATGTAGGATTCACCAGGATTTTATAAATTTCTAGGGAGGGGGTTTCTTAAAGTTTTCCCTGGTCTCATCAACATAGTCTTCCATAGTTCGATGCATCATATCATGGAAAATAGACGTCATGGCTCTTTGATACGTAGCACTAGTAGTTTTAAGGCCGAATGGCATGACATTCCAACAAAAGGTACCCGATGCACACATGAAAGCAATTTTCTCTTGATCCTCTGGAGCAATTTTTATTTGATTATATCCAAAAAAAACCATCCATTAAAGAATACATCTTGAAGCCCGCACTCATGTCCACTATCATATCAATGTTAGGTAGTGGAAAATCATCCTTAGGGCATGCTTTGTTTACATCTCTAAAATTTGTGCATACTCTTATAGACTTGTCTGGTTTTGATATAGGTACAATATTTGAGATCCATTTAGCATAATCAATAACACAGATGAATCCAGATTTTAGTAGTTTCTCTAATTCAACTTTGACCAAGAGTGCAACATGTGGATGCATCTTTCTCAATTTTTGCTTAACAGGTTTGTGCCTAGAGCTATAGATAAATGGTGTATTATAAGATCAAGATCCAACCTTGGCATATCTAAATATTTCCATGCAAAGTTGATCTTCTTTTCTATTAGGAATGTGGTAAATTTTTTCTTTTCTTCTTCTGACAAGGATTGTGCTACATGGATCAACTGTGGTTATTCTTTTTCTCCCAAGTTGATGGATTGAGTGGGCTCAATCAATGCTGGAGATCTGTCCTATAAATGATTCGGAAGGACATCAAATATCTCATCCTTAGGCACCTCAGAGAGGTTTTCACCTTTGGATACATCATTTATTTTTACTTTTGTACATTCTGAGACTGCCACAAAGTGGTTTTCACCCTCATAACTCTTCTTCTTTTTATTTTTACTCTTATTCTTTTGACTAAGATACTTGATGTTTGACTCCATCATGCTAATGCTTGGTTCACTGATGGAAGTCATCATAGGATCAACTGCATTGAGGTAGTAAGCAAGGGCATAGTCATTTAGAAATGTATAGATACCTTCATTCAGATTCATGGAGGTTTGGTCAAGAAGTTCAGGATGTTGGATAGTCAAAGTGGTGAAAGATTGGGAAATAGTGTTTATGGATATGGATCTGTCATCATTGGTCCTAACTTGACTCTCAATTTCAAAGGTGATATTACAACTCAAAAACATTCAAATCATGAATAGGCTCAATGTCATTGTGGGAGTCCACTTCAACCAGTGGTTGATCAGACTCGTTAGGTTTGTCATTTCTCTCTAGACTTACATTAGGTTTAGGTGCATATTGGTGGATAACATCAACATTTTTTCCTATAATAAGCTCATCCTCCTCTGGAATGACTCCCTATTCATAGTCATTTGATTCCTCATTTATGCCTCTAGGAAATCTGAGAACGTGTGTAAAGTCAGGATGGATACCCCAAGAAGAGTTACCCTCATATTCTGATTTGAATTCATACTCATGAGAATCTATCTCAGAATAGTTGCCACCTTCCTCCTTGCCTATTTGGTTTTCCTCAAGATCAGCTGGTTCTTGTGGTGTGACTGTCTTTTGTTCCATAGTAGGTTCTTGTGTATCTACTACATTGATGTTCTCCTTAGTTTTCTCTTCATCTTTGAGGAGGTCTAGTATTTCTTTGGGCAAACATGTTAGGAATAAGGTGTCTCAACCTTGGATAATTCCTATTCTTATTATTTGTTTTGTAAAATGTATTTCTTGCAAATAATGTTGATGTGTCGACATCTTGAATTGTGTGTAAGGAGATCATGGCTAAAATGGTTATGATGGATTCCTATGACACGTAAGAGCTATGCCAGAAAGATTCAATGATAGGTGAAGACATGTGACAATTGATAAATTTGAATACTATACACTCTTCCCCAATCATGGGGTTTGGGGCATCGCCCTGAAATTTTTTTTGGGGTTCCTATTTTCTCAGAGAATGGTAAAACCCTAATATGGTTATCTTTGGGAGTAGCCCTAAAAAGTGAAGCTCATGATATAAGCTTTTTTAGGGGTTGTGAAGAAAGGTGATGCGAGTGTATGGTTGGAATGTTTTTATGCTGCCATGATTTGTCTTCAAGGTTTTGGAAATCTTCTGAAAGAACTTGCGTTACAAGTGTATTGTAAGCTGTAATAGTTTTGATCAATACATTGTGCAGGTTTTGGAGTGCTGGGGTTTTTACTGAAAGGTTTCCCCAGGGTAAATCATTGTGTCATTCTCTATTTTTCTGTATGCACGGTATGTGGTTGCAATATCTTTGTTAAAGTAGTTAACAAATCTGAAATTGTAAGGATTTATAAGAATTTGCACAATACTCTCCTATAAAGATTAGCGTAGGAAGCTATTTCCACACCTGGGTTTCCTTAAAAAACACTCATAAGGAATGAGCTCATCAGTAGTGTCTCAATCATCACTATCAAATTGTGGTGTTTCTTCCTTTGGTTGAATTGATGCTGACGGTTCAATTTGTTCTAAGACATGTGGAGAGTTTTTTCTAAGATAGAAAGACTTCTTCTGATATCCTAGACCTGTTGTATTCTTATTTGTTCATCCATGATGATCAAGAGGTGATAGAAGACCCTTACCTTGTAGTCCTACAGGTCCTTTTCTAGTATATCCCATTTTTGTGATCAATTTGTCTCCTGGTCCATATGACTTCTAAGGAATTTTTCTTGAAGTGGAGTCACATTTCTAGATTGATTGGGATTGAGACTCATCCTTGTATAACCATGCAAGCACATCTTCTTCCTCCTCAAACTCTTGTTTAGATACTTGTTCTCTGACAAAGCTTCTATTGAATATGACCTAGGATTCTTTAGCTGTGGGTTTCACTTTGTCGGAAGGTTATCCATAAGATTTAGGGGATAAAGGGAGAGATGTGAGAGATAAAACAGGTTCCATTGTGTATTCTCCCATGCCATTGTCTTTGATTTTGACTTCTTTAGCAAGTTCTTCTATCTTGGAAGTTGATGCAATGTCTAGTTTCTTAGTGGAAGATTCTCTATTATTAGGAATAAGTTTATCAACACTTTCTTTCAATGCATTGCAAGTGGTAGATAGATCAACTAGAATTGTCACCTCTACTCCTTCATAAGGAAATTTCACACATTGATGGTATGTGAAAGGAATAGCTCTCATTTCATGTATCTAGGGTCTCCCTAGAAGGATGTTGTAAGCCAAAGGTAGATCAAGAACTTGACATGTGATATCTCTGATAATTGGACCTATTCTGATTGGTAGTACAATTGTTCCTTTGGAAGATCTTTCTTGTTCATCATATGCTTTGATAGTTATCTTCTTTTTAGGATCCATGGCAGCTTCTGATAATCCCAATTGCATAATCAAGCTGTAAGAAAAAATGTTGAGACCAATGCCTCCATCTATCAACACATGTTTGACATGATGGTTTTGGATTAAGACTTCAATGTGTAAGGGCTGGTTATGCGGATGACTCAAGGAGTTATCATCTTCCTCTGAAAAGGAGATATACTAGGGAGACATCAGATGACCAACCATAGTCTAGAATATTTCTAAATCAAGGTTATCAGGAACATTGGATCTGAGCAGAGCTTTGTCTAGAATGACTCTATGAGCTGGAGATATCTGAAGTAACTCAAACATGGAGATTTCTGCATTTGTATGCTAGAGTTGTTGGAAAATATTGTATGATGTTGGCCTCGTGTCTTTAGGATTTGATGATTTAGAGGTAGCCTTCTATTTAGAACCAGATGAAAGATTAAAAGGCACCTTAGGGACATTTGATGAATATGAATTTTGTCCTTGTAGATGCACCTAAGCTTGTGATCGAGTAAATGCATTTGTTGATTGATTATCTCTATCTTTTATTATAATGGTGATGACATTGCAATGTTCAAATAAGCAAGGTTCAACCATGTTTATGATAGCATTGTTTCCAAAGTAGGCATAATTGACTTAAGCACCCACATTAGGCTGAGAAGATGAATCTCCTTGACCATGCTTCGGAAATGGTTCTGTGAATGTTGTATGATCATTATTGCTTTTATGATTGTCATTTACGATTTCTCCATTATCAATTTTGTCTTGTATGATGTGTTTCATGTTAGGAATGAATGCTAGATGTTGGCAGTCATTCTGTAGCAATTGTTGTTGCATTCATGACTATGATTGTCATTGATGTCAACACAGTGATCTTTTGGAGACTAGCAGAGAAGCAGATAGTGTTTTGATTAGCACATGTGGGATATTGCAGATACAGCTATGTGATGTTGAGGTTATATTCTTTGATATTTTATTTGTCTATAGTTAAGAGCGTAGAAAGAAATTCATTTATTTATAAAAGTTATGAGCATTTTGGTGGAAGCAGTA
The DNA here is from genome assembly GCA_027943335.1 of Chamaecyparis obtusa. Classification (NCBI taxonomy): domain Eukaryota; kingdom Viridiplantae; phylum Streptophyta; class Pinopsida; order Cupressales; family Cupressaceae; genus Chamaecyparis; species Chamaecyparis obtusa. The sequence goes on along the minus strand of BSBK01002771.1, from coordinate 123,958 downwards.
TTCAGGCAGTGTTCCTGAGTAGCGGTTTGTGGAAATCGGATGATATCTCCTAATCAGGATGGAATCTAGTTTTGTGCAGTTAAAGGGAAGGTTGAGACACATTTATAGTGACATGGTTCATAGCACAAACTTCAAGGTCACATGAGTGAAGAGTTATTACATCTGGAAGCCAACAGTTTTGTGTAATTCTAATGTAGCGTGTGGAAACTTTTATTTTGTATTTGTGTGCCAACTCATTTGTAATTATTTGAGTGTGGTATAAAGGAAGGAATGTTTTTCTTTATTGTATAAGATGAGTAGCAATGTGAAAGAAGTGTGAGCATGGTATGGTTGAATGCGAATGTAAGCATGAAGTGAAGAAAAGAGCTAATGAAGTTGTGAAAGTGAAATTGTGAAAGAAGACATGCGAAGTACAGAGATCTGGAATTGAGATTTGGTGTAGAAGTGAGTGCGGTTTGGCATAGTAAGAAGGTAACATATTTCATATTATTTTTCTGAATAATATTAAGGTCATTTGGACAGTGTGTTCAGTGATCTTACCCTGAAGCTGTTTGGGTAGTGGGGCCTTCTATCTTCCATAACTCCTAACAGGGTTAGAATCTTTTAACAGGGATTCAAAATCTCCTAACAGGGATTCATATGTACTGAATGTATTTCATAAGATTCCTAATAGATTCCATCCTTTCACAAGGAATATTTATATTAGTGCATCTTTTGTGGGCATCATTCCCACTGGGGTTTACTCTTTGATCAAGAGGTTCCCTAGTCAACATATCTTGTGTTATTGTGTCATTGTGTATGAATATCTTCCTATGGTTGGTAATTACATTGCTTACATGGCTAAATGATGTTGAAGTTGATAAAGATTATAATTATCAGATAACTAATTCACCCCCCCCCCCCTCTTAGCTATCTTGGTGGACTTTACTTTCTAACAATTGGTATCAAAGCAGCAGGTCCTTGAAAGAAAAGTTTAAAAACTTAAGGAGATCCATGGCGAATTTCAGGAAAGAAAGTCCTAAGTTTGATGGAGTAAATTTTAATAGCTAGAAAGAGAAGATGAAGACACATCTACTATGTTTAGGACCAGGTTATTGGTTGATTACAAAGAATGAGAAGACTATCATTGGAGAAGATAATCTTGAGATAGGATCTAAAGATGAGCTAGATTTATTCATGTGTAACATACTTGCAAGAGAAGCACTTTTGACAACACTTCTGAAGAATGAATACAGTTAGGTAAAATGTTTAACAAAAGCCCATGAAATTTGGAAACCTTTACACTCTACTTTTGAAGGTGATGAACATGCAAAGAGAGCTAGATTACATAATTGGATATGTGCATTTGAAGATATAAGAATGATGGAAGATGAATCTATTAGAAGCTATATTGGTAGAATGTCAGAAATTGTTGCAAGAATAAAAGCTTGTGGAGGAACAAAGATAGAGAATGAAGTGATATGGAAAATTCTAAGGATGTTGACTCCTGTATTTAAGCAAACAACATAGATGATTGAACAAGTTATACCTTGTACTACAAACTTTACAAGAGAGACTCTTCTTGGAAGATTGGAAGCAACAGAAATGAACCTGAGAGTATCAGGAGACTTACCTAGAATGGAGACAATATTCAGTGCTCGTAATATTCATCCTACTTTGTCAAGAAGTAACAGTGTGAGTGGAGATTATGCCAGCAGCAGCAGATCTAGAAATGAAGAAGATAAGAAGATTGAAGAAGGTATTGCCTTGCTTGTGAAAAGAGAACCAAACGGTAAGAAATTTTTTAAATGTTGGACTTGTCAAGAATATGGTCATTTTGCATCTAAATGTCCTAACAGAGTTAAGAAGTAAAGAAATAATTTTAAGCCTAGAAGATCTAAGGAATGTTATTATGCTAATGATGAAGATCTTGAAGCTAGTATAGAAAGAACTTTGAGTGAAAGTGATATTGAAATTAATGATGAAATAGGATTTGTAGCAATTAAAGAAGAGAATTTTGAATCTGATGTTAAAGAAGAAAAAGCATTAGTTTCCCAAGTTGAAAAGAAAGCTAATTGGATTATAGATAGTGGTTGTTCACATCATATGACTGGTGACATGAAGAAGTTCATAAAGTTTAACAACTATGATGGAGGAATTGTTAGAGTTGGTAACAATGCACCTTGTTTGATTAAAGGTATAAGATCTATTACTCTTGATGGAAAGACTAATACTGATGATGTTTACTTTGTTGATGGATTGAAACATAATCTTTTGAGTGTTGGACAGTTAGTGGATAAGGGATATCAAGCTTGGTTTACTAAGAAAACTTGTGTGATAAAGGATAAAGATGGAAATCTGATTGGAACTGGATCTAGAACCAAAGGTAATGTATTTTAGTTGAAATCTACTGAGATGACATGCTTGATTACTAAAATTGATGACAGTTGGTTGTGGCATAGAAGGTTTTGTCATATAAACTTTGATAACATTTTGAAAGTAAGTACTACACTTGGAGTAAGGGATTTTTCTAAAATTACGAAGCCTACTAACATGATTTGCAAAGAATGTGTGATGGCTAAGCAAAAGAGAAGTTCATTTCCTAGTAAGAAGTTCACATCGGCAGAGAAGTTGGAGATTGTTCATATAGACTTGAGCGGTCCTACTAGGACTAGAGGATTCTATGGAGAAAGGTATTTTATGATTCTTGTTGATGATTTTATAAGAATGATGTGGATTGCATTTCTGAAAGAAAAATCTGAAGCATTTGATAAGTTTAAGATCATTAAGAATAAAGTTGAGAATGAATCTAGAATGAAGATTAAATGTTTGAGATCTGATAGAGGTGGAGAATTTACTTCTAGAGAGTTTAACACTTTTTGTGAAGTGAATGGTATTAAGAGATAGTTTTTAGCCCCTAGAACACAAGAACAAAATGGTATTGTAGAAAGAAGAAATAGGTCAGTGACTAAAGTAGCAAGAGCTATGCTATTTGAAAATGATTTGGCGAAGACATTTTGGAGAGAAGTAGTGAATATAGTAGTATATACAATGAACAGAGTACAAATCAGAGTAGACACAGACAAGACACCTTATGAATTATGGTTTGGACATGCACCCTCAGTTAAGTATTTTAGAATTTTTGGAAGCAAATGTTATATAAAGAGAGATGATGATATTGGAAAGTTTGATCCTAGAAGTGATGAAGGTATTTTTCTTGGATATTCTTTGAAGAGCAAAGCATATAGATGTTACAATAAGAGAACTAAAACTATTATTGAAAGTGCAAATGTTAAAGTTGATGAGAAGTTTAAAATTAAGGAAAGAATGCTTGAATATGAATTTGATGAAGAAGCTCATCCTCAGCCTAACATTGAAACTACTGAATTATTCTATGAGACTGATAGTGAATTATTGAATGAGAGTCCTATAGAAGAAACCGAAGAAGAATCTAGAGAAGAATCTATAGTTGAAGCAAGATCTGTAACTATGACACCAAACAGGTATATATCAAGACATCATCCTATTGAACAAGTTATTGGAAGTTTGGATGGAGGATTTCTGACTCAAAATAAGGTACATTTATGTTTGATTTCTCAAATTGAACCCAAATCTACTAGTGAAGCTTGTGAAGATGAACATTGCATTAATGCTATAAAAGAAGAACTAGATCAAATTGAAAAGAACAAGACATGGGAATTGGTCCCTAGACCTAAAGACAAGAATGTGATTGGAACTAAATGGGTATTCAGAAACAAGATGAATGAACAAGGAGAAGTAGTAAAAAACAAAGCAAGATTAGTTTGTAAAGGATACTCGCAGCAAGAAGGAATTGATTATGAAGAAACCTTTGCACCTGTGGTAAGAATTGAAGCAGTAAAAATTTTCTTGGCCTATGCATCTTTTAAGAAATTCAAAGTGTATCAGATGGATCTGAAGTCAGCATTTCGAAATGGAGAATTGGAAGAAGTCTACATTGAGCAGCCTGAAGGTTTTCCTTTGACTCAAGAAGGAGACATGGTATGTAAATTAAAAAAAGCATTATATGGACTAAAGCAAGCACCTAGAACTTGGTATGCTAGACTGGATAAATATTTGTTGAAATTGGATTTACTAAAGGAACAGCTGATAGCAATCTGTATACAAAAGAAATTGAAAATGGTTTGTTGATTATAGTTATTTTTGTTGATGACATTATCTTTGGAGGAGAAGATGAAGCTACTGACAAATTTTCTGATTAAATGAAGACTGAATTTGAAATGAGTATGATTGGTGAGATGAAATACTTTTAGGGATTATAGATAACATAGAATAGTGATGGTATCTTTGTATGTCATAAAAAGTACTTGAATGATTTGCTGAAAAGATTTGGAATGGAGAACTGTAAACCAGTTGGAACACCTATGGTTACAGGACATAAACTATCTAGCAAAGATGAAACACTGACAGTTGAGCAGAAGAAATAAAGATCCATGATTGGAGAATTGTAGTAATTAACACATACTAGACCAGATATACAACATTCAGTTGGAATGGTCACAAGATTTCAAGCTAAACCTAGAGAGTCACATTATGCAGCAGTAAAGAGGATACTGAGATATTTAAGAGGTACAATGGACTATGAATTGTGGTATGAAAAATATGATAATTTTACCCTATGTGCATATACAAATGCTAATTGGGGAGGTAGTGTTGATGACAAGAAAAGCACCAGTGGTGGAGCCTTTTTTCATTGAGGAAGATTAGTTTCTTGGCTAAGCAAGAAGTAGAATTGCATTTCATAGAGCACAACAGAAGTAGAGTATGTAGTAGCAACAAACAATTGTAACCAGATAATTTGGATGAAGTAGATGCTGAAGGATATTGGAATTAGGTTTGTTGAGCTTGTTATCATACATTGCGACAACACCAATATAGTTAATATGTCTAAGAATCCTATTTTACATTCTAAGACTAAGCATATATAGATCAAGTATCATGTTGTAAGAGAGAAATTTGCTTAAAAAGAAGTCAGACTGGAGTACATAAGCACAAAGGAACAAATAGCAGACATATTTACAAAGCCTTTGCATAAGGATACATTTGAGTATTTGAGAGGTATGCTTGGGGTTATGCCCCAGCCTACTTTTGAGTAATGATGCAGTTGGTTGCATCCATCCAGTGGTATACGAGCCCTATCTTTCTTCTGGATTGGACGTTGGTACTTCCTCTATGGGGGAGTATGTGAGTTGAGTCATGAGGACTCTTGTGAATGTATTTTTCTAAATAGTGTCTATTGACATTGATTTGTTGAAATAGTGATGAAATTTCTATCATTTATGTCAATGGGGGAGAAGTGCACATGAAAAACCACTTGTACCATCTGTTGGAGAGAACTGAATAGGATAATGAAGCAAGATTTGAAATGTTTGTCAGAGCAGCAGTATTGGATTTTTGGAACATTGGATGTTTTTCATCTATGTTGCCATCAATGCCAATGGGGGAGATTGTTAGGAATTAATGTTGGATGTTGGCAGTCATTCTATAGTAGTTGTTGTTGCATTCATGACTATGATTGTCATTGATGTCAACACAGTGATCTTCTAGAGACTAGTAGAGAAGCAGACAGTGTTTTGATTAGTGCACATGGGATATTGTAGATACAGCTATGCAATGTTAAGGTTATATTATTTGATATGTTATTTGTCTATGATTAAGAGCACAGACATAAATTCATTTATTTATAAAATTTATGAGCATTTTGGTGGAAGCAGTATTCAGGCAGTGTTCCTGAGTAGCGGTTTGTGGAAATCGGATGATATCTCCTAATCGGGATGGAATCTAGTTTTGCACAGTTAAAGGGAAGGTTGAGACACATTGATAGTGACATGGTTCATAGAAAAAACTTTGAGGTCACATGAGTGAAGAGTTATTACATCTGGAAGCCAACAGTTTTGTGTAATTCTAATGTAGCGTGTGGAAACTTTTATTTTGTATTTGTGTGCCGACTCATTTGTAATTATTTGAGTGTGGTATAAAGGAAGGAATGTTTTTCTTTATTGTATAAGATGAGTAGCAATGTGAAAGAAGTGTGATCATGGTATGGTTGAATGCAAATGTAAGCATGAAGTGAAGAAAAGAGCTAATGAAGTTGTGAAAGCGAAATTGTGAAGGAAGACATGCGAAGTACAGAGATCTAGAATTGAGATCTGGTGTAGCAATGAGTGTGGTTTGGCACAATAAGAAGGTAACATATTTCATATTATTCTACTAAATAATATTAAGGTCATTTGGACAGTGTGTTCAGTGATCTTACCCTAAAGTTGTTTGGGTAGTGGGTCCTTCTGTCTTCCATAACTCCTAATAGGGTTAGAATCTTTTAACAGTGATTCAAAATTCTCCTAACAGGGATTCATATGTACTGAATGTATTTCATAAGACTCCTAGCAGAGTCCATTCTTTCACAAGGAATATTTATATTAGTGCATCTTTTGTGGGCATCATTCCCGCTGGGGTTTACACTTTGATCAAGAGGTTCCCTAGTCAACATATCTTGTGTTATTGTGTCATTGTGTATGAATATCTTTCTATGGTTGGTAATTACATTGCTTACATGGTTAAATGATGTTGAAGTTGATAAAGGTTATAATTATTAAATAAATGATTCACCCCCCCCTCTTAGTTATCTTGGTGGACTTTACTTTCTAACATTTCAAGCATATGCAGTTATTAGTTTAATGACCCTTATTGCGATGGAAGTCATAGAAATCATTCTCTCTCCACCATTTTGGTTTAGGTTCAGGTTCAAATACCTTTATCTCAGGCAAGGTGATGATGGTGTTGGACAATAGAGTTTTCATGGCAGATTCCAAGGACTCTCCAAGAGGAGTAAACTTACGTTTAGGATCTGTAGCCCAAGGTTTATAGTCAGATGGTTTCTTGTTTGATTCTATTGCTTTAGCCTTTGAGGATTTGATAGCTTGGGTGCCAACAGTGAGATTAAAAGTAGGTGCCTTATATGGGGCATGGATATTATCAACAATGCCATCTGTGACAATGCCTTTATTCTTGTTCCAGTTTTCACCTTTGTCTTTGGAACTAGATCTAGATTCATACTTGTCTTTTTGAAGTGATATGTCTCCTTTTTGTACAAGAAATTTCTCAATTTTTATTGCATTTTCTACCATTTTATCAAAGGATGTATGATTTTGCATTTGCAAATGGTAGTTGATCTCTGGAACAAGGTTGTTGATGAAAATTTCCAGCTTCTCAGTTTCTGGAATAGGTCTAGCATATAGAGAAAAAAAATTTCTCCATCGTTTGAGAAAAGTCAGGAATGGTTCTCCTGAGTTCTGTTTCAGATTGCAAATGTTGATTATAGTGATCAGATGCTGGATGTTGTAGGAGTATTGTTGATAGAATAATTTGATTAACTCCTCAAAAGTTTTGATTGTTGGAGGTATTTTTGAGAACCAATGAATAGCTGACCCTCCCAAAGATCGAGGGAAAAGATGCATTAGGTAGTTGGTTCATGCATGAACTCCATAGATTGAGTACATAATTCTCTGACATGATCTTGAGGATTAGAGTTTCCATCATATTTGTCATATTTAGGCATCTCCACTCTTTTTGGGAATGGAAGCATGTAAAAGTCTTTATCATATGGAAAAGGGGATAGAGCTTCCATGGAGAACTCTTTAGGTTCCTTCTCTTTTTCAAGTTTGTTGAGATTGACTTGCATGGCATGCATCTGTTTCATCATGGTTGTGATAGGATTTTCTTCCTCATGTGTGATGATATCTTCAACATTAAATTTTGGAGGAAGTTTAGACTCTTGGTGAGCCAACTCTAGGAAGTATGTCTCCTTTTCTTCTGTTAAGAAATGCCTTATCATTTTCTTGAAGTTATCATCATTTTGATATCGAGCAATTTCAAAAGGTGTGGGTTCTTGATCCACACCATGCTGGGATTGATGTCCTTGGGACCCTTGGCTTGCACCTCCTCCTTGAGACATAGTGTTGTTAAGAGAACTACCAAGGATTGATCAATGAGGAGATGCTTGATGACCTGCGTGGATTGATGTAGAAGGAGTTATTTGATGACTTGCATGGATTGATGTAGGAGGAGTGACATAACCACCTATCAAGTAAAGATTTCCAAGAGCATCTTCTACAAATTTAGTCATGTCAAATGTTGATGAAATGTCTCAACAATCACAGAAGATGCGGCTGAAGAGAATTTGGGTTTTTCTCCTTGTTTTCATTGTGATGAAGCTCTAGTTTCCACCATTAACCTTGGGTGAAGTAAAAGAGAAAGATGAAGACAACTGAGGAATAATTTGATTCAAGAAGATCAAATGACGCAACCTTGTCAAGATTGAATTGATTGAAGATAGATTGGATGTAAATGAAGGATACTATGCCCTAGTAGTATGGGTAGATGCCCAAAAGATGGTGGACATGAGCTCACAACACTTAGCCATTTTTGTTTGAAGATGATTTTGACAAGGTTTTGACACAAGATGAAAAAGGACTCAAACCGATAAATCAGAAGGCTAGATCAAACTCAAGAGACCACTTTGGGTTAATAGATTGGATTCTTTCTATTTTCTGCTCTATTCCTGACATAGTGAATATTTTGACAGAATCTGGAAGTAGGCTGTAAAAACCAAATTTCTAACAAATTTGGGAGTTTTCTGGCAATTTTTCAAAATTCTCATACGACTTTCTCAAGGCTCGTATGAGTCTGGGTAGGCTCTGACACAACAATTGACAAGACTCGTACAACAATTGCAATTATCATACGACAGTTGATAGCAAGTTTTTTATTTTTGCTTGTGATTTCTGACAAAACTCATACGACAATATACAATCTCTCATACGAAAATCCAGGGTTTCTAATATGACAAAGGGGAAAAACTCATATGACTTTCTGATCCTGTAGGACCACTTTTGACTCTAGAAAGGAATTTTGTGTCAGATTTGCAATTTCTCAATTTTCAGAATCAGTGTGTTTGCAAGTTTTTCTGCCTAGATTTGAAAATCTATGTAATAGTTCATCTCGGGTTCGTTCATTTTCAATAACCAAGTAGATAAAAAGTACATAGAACAACAAGAAAGGGTTTTCAAGCACATCTAAAAATAATGAACAAGAGGCAAAGAAACCTTGCACATGAACAAGCAATAGTGACTTATTGTGCTAATCCTTAGGAATGCTACTTGTGTATGTTCTCAAAAGTTTTTCAATAACGCACATAGTCTTAGAAAATGAAAAAATTGGCCTTGCTAGGGTTTGTAGTAATGGTTTGACTTTGCAACTTTTGTGATCTCAAGAGGGTGAACTCCAATCCATGCGCACTAGGGTTTTGACACAGTCCAAGAATTTAATCAATCAAGAGCTACTAGGGAGAAATGACAGCCCAACAAGAGACCACACTTGTGGAGATTTCTTCCACAAAGACATTTATATAGTAGTTGTTGCTACCATGATGAAAATGGGTATTACCGCTTAAGGTTCCATCCACATGGTTGACCCAATAAAAGGAATTTCCACTACGGTTAACCCTCTCTAAAGATGACTCACAAAAGATACCACATAGAGACTTGGTCCAAATCCAAGGATTTGAGTTTTTGATACTACCCAAAAAGGGAGTAGAGCATAATCCTCTAGCCTTATCACTTTCACCCAAACATAAAAAATAGATTAATCTGACATGCTAAGACTAAAATTATCTCACCGAGATTTGTGATGTCAACAACTATGTCTATTGATCTCTCTGGAGAGAGAACATATCAATCAAAAGCTGAGGACCAAACCAAGTAAAACGTGAGACAATCACAGTATCCTCCCTACCTAAAAGGGGATTTGTCGTCAAGAAGAGATTTTCATGCATGAATAGGTGAATGAATCCCACTCTCTCTAGATCATCCGCAAATAGTGTTCATAGGGCCAATTTACTATGTGTAACAGATATGCAAAAAATAAATCTATGTTCATTTTATAGCCCAAAACTGAAGTGTGAATTATGAAAGCTAGAAAGGCACACAAGCTTGACATGTGAGAGTTTGTTTTATATCCAAAATTGAAGTGTTACTAGATTGAACAGAATACCTGAGTTCCTCACAATGTGCTTAGTAGATTTTACCTATTTTAGCAATTTTTGAGCATTTGTCTTCTATCTTTTGTACCCATGGGATGTACCTGCACCTACACCTACAAACCATTGTTATGAAAAACTTACCTATTCTTGTACATGCAACCCACTATTATAAAATTTATTAAAAAATAAAAAAAAACACAACTTGTCAACCCCACGTGGTAGAAAATCAGGTTAGTCAAAGATAATATGTCATTTGATAATTGAAAAACCTGTTGTCATAAAAATCAGATTCTAACCAGTCTGCACTAAATTGATCATAACTTTTGCAAATCAAGATGAAATTAATTCAAACTAATGTAAAATTAAAGCTAACTCAAATACCTTTCTAAAAATATAAATTTTGGATCTGTATCATGTCATATGTGCATGTACCAATAAAAATATCAGTCGGATTTCATACAATTAGGTTCTGACCAGTCTTCACTAAAATGATCATAACTTTTTCAAATCAAGACAAAATTAATTCAAACCGAAAATTAAAGATAAATTAAATACCTTTCCAGAAATATAAATTTTGGATCTGTATCATATCATATGTGCATGTAGCAATAAAAACATCAATCAGATTTCATAAAATCAGGTTCTGACCAATTTGTACTAAAATTATCATAACTTTTGCAAATCAAAACAAAATTAATTCAAACCAATGGAAAATGAAAGCTAAATCAAATACCTTTCCAGAAATATAAATTTTGGATCTGTATCATATCATACATGCATGTACTAATAAAAGCATCAGTCAGATTTCATAAAATTAGGTTCTGATCAGTCTGTATTAAAATGATCATAACTTTTGCAAATCAAGATGAAATTAATTCAAACCAATGGAAAATGAAAGATAACTCAAATAAATTTCCAAAAATAAGATCTGTATCATGTCATATGTGTATGTACCAATAAAAACATCAATCAGATTTCATAAAATCAGGTTCTGACCAGTCTATACTAAAATGATCATAACTTTTGCAAATCAAGAGAAAATTAATTCAAACCAATGGAAAATGAAAGCTAACTGAAATTCCTTTCCATAAATATAAATTTTGGATCTGTATCATGTCATATGTGCATGTACCAATAAAAACACCAGTCAGATTTCTAGAAAAACAACCTAGAAATTTATCACAAAACTCATAAAAATTAACCTTGTGGTTGTGGGTTCAAGAAAAATGATAGAAATTTGATAGAATAGAATGGAAACCCATTTCAGGGCCCCACAGTGGGTGCCATAAATGTGTGTGTGAAATTTGTACCTAGCTGTGCACACAAAACTTCAATAAAATATTAGAGGTTAGCAAATAAAAGAAATCTGTAAATAAATGAAACTAAGCTAACCAGGTGATTTACTGCCTTCTAGTAGGTGCGAGTATGGTATTCTCAGATTAGACCGAGATCAGTGACAATGCATCACCTAAACAAAAGATTTAAATGATTGAAAGTAATGAAATATGAATGCAAATTAATCTATTTTTTTGGATTTTGTATACAATAAGATGAAAAACTTGATATGAAACTAATCTAGAATGAATTGAAATGATATGCAAATTAATCTAACAATGATATGATATAAATGAATGCTATGAACCATAAAAAATAATAACAAAAATCTCACAATCGCCTTGTGTTCAAGAGCTTGATTCTTTAGATGTCAATTTTCTAGAGTAAGTATGCAAATTCGAGGGATGTATTATGAAGAGCTGAGCCTTGTTTTTATAGAAATTCAGGGTTTGAGGGTGCATAAGAAAAACCATAAATCACTCTTGATAAACTCGGCCTGATTTTTGAGTTAACAAGAAATTAAGAATAAATAAACTCATAAAATCATGCAAAAGCAGTTTTTATCTCAAAATAGAGTTTAGCTCTCTTTTTCAACTCATCATTAGATGTTGAGTTTAGAAAGTTAACAAATTGAAATTGAAAATTGATTTAAAGTTAATTGCTTTTCTGATTGTGCATGATTTAATATGAATTAATTTAATAAATAAAGTGATTTATTTTCCACTTAACTAATTTTTTTGAATTAAAACAATTGATTTATGGGTTAATCGATTATTAAATCAAACTTTATTCGAATTAAATCATTAAATTTGACAACTTTGATTTTAAATCAATTAAATAAATATTCAATTGATTATTTGTAGGAATTTTGATTTATTGTCAAAATAGAAACAATATTAGTTAGGAATAAATGCAATTAAATCTAATTAAATAATTAAGTGGCAGAATTAAATTAATTAATTAAATATTCATCATATTCAATTAATCAACTTTAGGATAAATAATGACATTTATCGCCAAATAATATTCAATTAAAGATAATTATGATAAATTAGGAATATTCAAGGAATATTCCCCGATGCATAATTAAGATAATTGTTAAAATAATAACAAAATATAAAGAGACATGAAATTGTTTAATGCAATGAGCAAGGAATAAGAAGATTTACCATGAATAATCACAAAACTAGGAGCATTCACCAAAGAGCAAAGCAACAAAGGAGACAATATTTTGAAGGGGGAAAAGCATAAAAAAACCTCATGTGATATAATGAAAGTGGCAAAAATGCCTAAGAATGAGAGAGAGAGAGAGTGTGTGTGTGAGAGCTTAGCTCGTACAATAATGTTCAAGAAGAAGAATTATCTCATATAGAGAGAAGGGGGGCCATCTCTTTTAATAGAGATGTGAGAAAGGAGTTACATTGTAACTCCCATTTCTGTGTATGCCACATTTCACTAGTGTGTGAGACAAGTGTAGGATTCCTCATAAGGAGGAATATCTATTTTCCTTAATAAAAAAATTACAATTATGACATGTCCTCCCACTTGGACTAGAGGACAAATACAATAGGATACCTTGGTTTATCCTTTAAATACATATTTTACCAAGGAAAGATTAAATTCTAACACCCCCCTTTAATCTTTATTTGGGGTGATTACATCAATAGGTATCAAACCCAAATGTTTACAATGATTTTGAGATGTTTCTTTTGAAAGAGTCTTCACTAGGATGTCTTTGGCTTGATCATCTTGCATGTCTTCAACTTGTTCTTTGGAGCTTGAATGGTACATAAGACTTTTGACAAAGTGAATAGTACTTTGAGAAAACAAAGGTGTATGTGCTTGTTGAGGGGAGCCGAGATCTTTAAGTGACCATTGAGATTCTTGAGGTGTATTTATGAATTCTATATATTCATTTCTAGTATAAGGTAGAGGTGGAGCATAATCAACACTTGAGCCTGCAATAAGGCAAAAACCACTAGTAGAGTGCCCATCATTGGGATCACCTAGTGTTGAATCAGTAACACTTTGGAAAGAAAAATCATATTGTGAATCATGAGAAAAATAATTAGTAATGCAATCTTCAGTTGCATAAAACAAATCTATAGTGTATTTATCATAATATGAAGCATTAAGAGGAGAGTTAATATAAGCATCATTATCATTAACCTCCACAACAATCATAGGATTAGTACTATCATCATGAATTTCATCTTGAGTAATAAACATATCTTGCAAAGTAACATTAAGAAAGTTAGACATAATTTCCTCTTCTTGGTCAAACATATCATCACCTTCATTAAGTAAATCTTTAAACCATTTAGGATTTCTCCTAGAATTAACAAAAATATTACTAAGAGGAGTAAACAAATTATTACCATCATCATCATCATCACTGCTACTACTAGAAGGAACAAAATCATTAGGATAATTATTACTATCTTTATGTTCATCATTATCCTTTTGAAGAGTATTAGTATTATCCTTAATGTTAGGAGCAGGAACAAGAGGGAAAAAAATATGGTTAGCTTTCAAATCAGGAACATAAAGCACATCATGTAATTTACCATTTGGAATAGAAACATTACCAGTTCCTTCAACTTGACAGCAATAATTATCAGCTAAAGAAACAGGAATATTCATAGAATCAGGTTGCAAAGAATCAAAGACTTCCTTACAAGAAGTAACATGTTGAGATGCACCACTATCAATAATCCTTTCAAGTGGTTTAGAAGCATTAAAACAGACAGTAAAATTAGAACGAGATTGATTTACATTAGATTTTCCATTTGAGTAGTTTTGAGCATTAGATTGATCATACTTTTGTTTCTTAAAACAATTATGTATTGAGTGACCATCTTTACCGCAATAGGTGCAATGTGGCCTATTTGAATGATTATGATTATGATAGTTATTGGAAGGCCTAGAATTATAATGATCATTAAATTGTTGGCCTGAGTTATTATTTGAATTATTAGTATTGTTTGATCTTTGATAATTTTGGTTATTTTGATTAGTGTTAGAAGATCTATTGTTATTGTGACTTTGAGAGACATATGCATGTTCGTGAGTTTTAAGTATGCCAAATTGAACCAATTTTGCTTCCTCTTGATGCAACATATTTTGAAAGATGACATAAGTTAATTGAGATACTAAAGAAGGAATAGCTAACTGAGAGTAAATATTTGTAATAAACTGTTGGAGCTATCTAGTTAAACATTTACGAATAATTATGTGGATTATCCTTAAATCAGAGAGAGGAACTTGTAAACCAATTAGTAAAAATTTAATTAAATCAAAATTGAGCAAGAAATCATCAACAGAGTTGAAGTCGGTATACCTGAGGTCTTCAAGTTGGTCTTGAAGCTAGATTTTTCAAGTCTTATCTATACTGTCATAGGTATTTTTTAGGATGTCCCAAGCTTGATGGGCTTCTGTACAAGTAGAAATTAAGACATACAATTCAGGACTTAAGGAGATCCCAATTAAACCAAGTGCTTCCTCATTTTTAGTCTGCCAAGCAATTTGGTCAGCTTGAGGAGCAAAGGTTGCTGGTTTTGAACTGGCATCAATTGCAATATCTAAAATATGTCTGAATCTAAAGATGAAGGTCATGTGCATTTTCCATGCATGATAATTTATACTAGTTAACTTTATTTCTGGCATTAGGGTGGTCATTGTTAAATATGAAGATTTAATGTAAAGAATCACCTAAACTAGAGATAAATAAATGAAAACCCTTAACAGAACCTAGAAAGGAAACTCAGATCAAACACATGCAAAAGAAACTATATACACTTGCATGCAACAACAAAAAGCTATAAAAGCTTACGCCAAGGAGGCATGCAAGGAAAAAACAACTACTAGAGAAAAAACTGAAACTAAGAACACTTAAGAGTTAACAAATCTCTGTTAAGTTGTTATTGATTAACAAATAAAAACAAGAATCTCTTCTCTATTATGCTATTATTGATTAACAGATAATGACAAGAATCTCTTGCATGCAAAGAGAAAAAGACTAAATAAATCTGATAACAAAGAAAGGTAATACAATCCTACAAAAAAAATGTTAATCAGACCAAAGAATGGAACTAAATCTATTCAATGATTAATATAATGAGAAAAAAAAACTAAATCTATTGAAGCCTGTTTACCTGCAAAGAGCCGGAGATGATTAGAAATCTGGAATAAAAAATAAAAAAATGATTTGAATCTAACTAAAACCTGTAGTACTTGAGCTAAAAAACTATTAAAATATTCATCATATTCAATTAATCAACTTTAGGATAAATAATGACATTTATCATCAAATAATATTCAATTAAAGATAATTATGATAAATTAGGAATATTCAAGGAATATTCCCCGATGCATAATTAAGATAATCAATTAGGTTTTTGATAAACTGATGTGCAAATGTGCTTAGGTTAGGACTTTGATGTCAATTTCGATCGAATTGTTGATGTAAGAGGTTAATGAACCTATAGCCCATTTTTGGGGTATTATAGTTAAAGGAAGCCAATGCCACCAAACTTCTAAGATATCTACTCTGAATAAATGTAGCTCATATTTATCTGCAGTAGGAATCCAACAAATATTATCTCAACTAATCTAGGATTTATACTTCAATATTTTGTTATCTTAAAACATTCTATCTTGTGTGTTTTATGTGTGTGTACAAAACATACATATTTAATCAACAATCAACACCACACTTGAAACATTGAAAACTTGGCAGTTCTAAACAACACTGTCACCAAACACCAATCTTGCATATTTTATCACTATTGCTACACATCTAAAATAGAGAAACTAGAACATAGGTTATCTTCATATTGTTAGCATCATTCTTCAATTTGACCTTCTAGGGATCCTTTTCAATATTTCCATACTTTGTATATTCTCCCTAGGCCTTATACACTTATAGGGTGAATGGACAAGGTTGTGCAAAAAAGTGACCACCCCATGAAAAAACTAAAAAATCACTAATAACCTAATTAGGTTATTGAAAATTTGAAATAAACCAATTGAGTTATGGCTTGATGAATACCGAGCATAACTTCTTCAAAACCCAGGATTGTGTTTTGAAGAAGTAAAAACAACTTTTATCTTTACAAAATTTGATTAGGTTTTGTAAAACTTAAAATTGCTTTTTGCCTGTGGCCAAGCTCATTTTCCTACAAATAAATCAGCATCACAGTAGCATTTAGAGGGAAAGTAACTCAAAATATGATCGTGTCCCATAGATATTTACATTTTGCCAACATTTTCACCAATTTTTGACAATGTCGTATCATTGAAGAGATAAGAATTTTTTTTATTGGAAATTGAATTGAATAGGGTTTTTTGAATTGATTTTAGTCTTTTATTAATTTTATGCCAGATTGTCAAAATGTGGTCCAATGACAAAACATACAACAACCTATTCATGAACAACAACCAAAACCAAACCCTTAAAATACTACTCCTAAAGAACAATAACACCCTCAAAATGCCATTGCTTGACAACAACCACCACCATCCCAAAACTCTCTACCTCCTCTAGTAGATCATGTTTAGGCCACACATGAGGATATTATAAATAATCTATCACAACATACTACTCAAGTTTCTCAAATAGTGAGTAGGTTGAGGTCCTCTGATCATGGGCATCATTCATCCCTTTTTGTAGACCTAGAATCAATGACCAATAGTGATAGGGAGGTATCTAGATAGGTTACTAAATGGGGCACATATAGGGATATGTTTATTGTATTATATTCTGATGGCTTGTCATATGATGAGGTGAAAAAAGAAATGAGTAGGAATGATATATGTTCTCTTTTCACTGAACCTAAAACTAATAAGACCTTAGCTCATGATGTGAAGAAGTTTCCTATACATTGGTATAACCACACTGGGATGAGAAATTATTTTTGGGATAGGTGGTATATGGTCTTTCAAAAACCACCTTGTAACAATTATGGGGTACCTATATATTTTTTGAGAAAGTTATATTGTGAGTTTATCCTTGGCTTAAAGTTGAACTACTTTGATATGTAGGAGTTCTAGGGTAGAGGGAAAGAATCTGTGCAAGATAGACTAGGGGTTCGGAGGGTGGTAGACCACCAACATAAAATTTATCTAGATGCTAAACCCATTGTTCACATCATGGTTCTTGTAGCCCTAAATGAGTCTATGGATTTACAGACTCTTCAGGTGGCTACATCATTGAATTATGTCATTTTTCAGCATGGCATAAAATTAGTGTAACCTCTTGGACCAAAGGATATGTGTGCTAGTTGCTAGAATATATGTTCTAGAGTAGATACTAATGTGAATGAGGATGGTTGCCTATCACAATTTTGTACACATTGTGGGATTAGATGCCATGCTTCCACTATAGAGGATGTGGCCCTCACCGATGACTTGATTACCATTGTGTTTTCTGGTGGAGAGAAGATTATGTAATTGTGTTTATTTATGTTTATGACATGTTATTTATTAATCACTTAAATCTTATAAATGCAAATAAAGTGTTTTTATTGAACAATTTAAACTGGTATATGAGTAGTATGCATTGCAGGGTGCATTAGGTGGTGTGAGTACACAATGTCACATTCATTCCACTCCAGGCACACATGTATCTTCAATGCTAGAGGTAAAGATTTTTAACATGTTAAAGATAGAATAATACCTTGATTTCAAAATATTTTTTGCTAATATTTATTAACTCTCTAGTGTATATTTATTTGGTGTTTTATAGGGGTTGTGAGGGGCTCAGATGTCTCAAGTTGATGATTTCATGCTTTTGGCCATTGACTTCAGCCTAGAAAGCTTTACAGTGTCATATTTTGCACAACTCTTATTTACAATTTTAATTGAACCTGTGCGATTTATTTAGATTTAGATTTTTTTTACTTATATTTAATATTATATATTTGTATCTCTTATGTTAATTTTTTTTCTCTTAGGTTACCCCACCTAGGTGCACAACATCTCATGTGTGAAACACATCTTCTAGCACACCGAAAAAGAAAAAGAAGGCCAATTATATTTCACCTTAGACATGCCTAAGAAAGCCAATTGAGCCTTATTACCTCATTACACATCATATTTGACACTTTTTCATATTGTGACATTATCATGACAACATTTGTCCATATAGGACCAATGACCAAAATGACTCACTAATTGAGTTCCAACTAATTACAAATGGTCCATAGGACTTTATTAGACCTTACCTGACATGAAACATGAACGAAAACTTAAACAAGCCTCATGGAGGCATGAAATATATTGGGTTCCCCTACACCATATACCCAATGTGGAAATAATCTTATTTTCCACCTGAGATTAGTTTTTGCAAAGAAGTTCCATGGATTTTAATGTCTTCTTCAGACATACAAGTTTCATCCCTAGGAGGTAGATCACGGCACTTGATCAAATACTCATTGTAGACCTAGTTCCTTGTCCTTTTGACCTCTCCAGTATCCAAAATGGTTTCAAGTTTCAAGAGTTAAGAAGGGGGTAAGTCTTGCACCCAATATTCATCATCATCAATACATATACCTACATCCAAATATCTCTTAAAGGGTTACAAGTCAGCAACATTAAATATGGGTGAGATAGCCATTTCAGGAGGGAGTTTTATCTTATAGGCATTTTGGCCAAACTTGTGGACTACTTTGTAAGGTCCAATTTTCTTAATTTTGAACTTGGTATATCTACCCTTAGGCAACCTCTCCTTTAGATGTGCAAGAAACATATCCCCAACCTTAAACTAAACATTTCTCCTCTTCAAATTTGCATATTCTTTGTACTTTTCCACACTCTTTTTGAGATTTTATCTCACTTTCTCATGGATGTCCTTCATTTCTATTGAAAACTCCTCTCCTTCATAAATTGTCAGCTCCATACCTTTTAGATCTTTGAGTTCAAATACCCCTCTTGGGGCCATGTCGTAGACCACGTCAAATGGACTCCTTCATATGGTCCTATTAATAGAATCATTATATGCATACTATTATTGAGGGAGTACAAAATCCCATTATTTTCCATGTTCCTTTATCAAACACCTTAAAAATTTACCAAGTTATATATTCACTACCTTTATTTTCCCATTTGTTTGAGGATGGTAGGAATAACCATATACCAAATTTGTGCCCAATTTCCTCCACAAGGTCCTCCAAAAATGATCCATGAATTTGGAACCCCTATATAATACAATGGTTAAAGGAAGTCCATGAATCCTTACAACTTATTTGAAAAAAATATATAAAAAATCAGAGGCATCACTAGTGCATTTACAAGGGATAAAGTGTGCCATTTTATTGAATCTATCTACCACAAATAAAACACTATCAAACCCTCTTTTTGTCCTAGGAAGTCCTAAGACAAAATCCATACTTATAGTCTCCCAAGGTCTATTTGGTATGGAAATGTTGGTAGAGGCCTACATTTGAAGTAGTACCCTTTTCTCTCTAACACATCATGCAAATTTCCACAAACTTCCTTACATCCACTTTCATTTTAGGACAAACATAAAATCTCCTAACCTACTCCAAAATTTAATCAATTCCAAAGTGCCCACCAAGACTCCCAAAATGCTTCTCCCTTATAAAATTGTCCCTCATAGAGTACTTTGGCATGTACAACTTAGCCCCTTTCAAAAGAAAAGTATATTGTAACACAAAATTATAAAATTCACTATGAAAAATATTTGAAAATTGATTGCAAATAGAAAATGCATCCTTGAAGTCATCATAATCTTGATACATACCTTTTAGAGCATCTATTCCAATACTTTGGAGTTTGATCTATTGCACCATGAGTGATCTCCTACCAAGAGCATCAAAAACCTTTTTTTATTGACCCTTCTTATGCTTGATTGTGAAGGTGTATTCCTTCAAGTACTCCACCCATTTCATGTGTCTATGACTCAACTTATCTTGTCTATTTAGGAATTTTAGTGCATGGTTATCAGTGAACACAATGAATTCTATTAGAAATAGGTAGTGCCACCATTTCTTGAGGACTTGAACCATAGAATAGAGTTCAAGGTCATATGAGAAATACTTCTTCCTACTCTCATTAAAATCCTCACTGAAGAAGGCTAACGATCTCCCATATTGACTCAAGAATGAAACTATAG
Organism: Chamaecyparis obtusa; assembly: GCA_027943335.1. Lineage (NCBI taxonomy): Eukaryota > Viridiplantae > Streptophyta > Pinopsida > Cupressales > Cupressaceae > Chamaecyparis > Chamaecyparis obtusa. The sequence continues at coordinate 103,433 of BSBK01002771.1, read as the reverse complement.
TATAACCAATTGCATCACATTCAATTGTGAATACCTTATTGAAATAAGGTAATGAGAGTATTGGTTTTTGATCCACTATCTTCTTCAAGTATTCAAATGTCCTATCTACCTCATTAGTCCATTGGAAGTTACTCTTTTAATCCTCTTTAATAGTATCTATGATAGGTGAACAAATATGACTAAAGTTCTTAATGAACTTTCTATTAAAACTTGCAAGGCCATAAAAGATCAGGTTACCTCTACTATAGATATAGGGTTCGGCCAACTTAGTATTTCTTCTACCTTTATTGGATCCATCTTCAACTCCCCTTTGGAAAGCACAAAACCAAGATAGACAAGGATATCATCCAAGTACACCACCAAAAATATTCCTATGAATGGTTTTAGGACCTCATTCATCAACCTCATAAATTTACTAGGGGAATTAGATAAACCAAATACAATTTTTAGCCACTTATATAACCCTTCATTAGTCTTGAAAGCATTTTTCCACTAATCTCCTTTCATTATCTTGATTTGGTGGAAAACACTCTTCAAATCAATCTTTGAGTAGTAACATGCACCCCCTAAACTATCCATCAAGTCTTTCATCTAGAGTATAGGGAGTCTATACCTGATTGTGATCTTATTTATTTCTCTATAATCAGTGCATAACCTCCACTCCCCATATTTATTGGGTGCCAAAATACTAAGCATGAAAAAAGGGATCAAGATATCCCTTATAAGACCTTTATTCAACAACTCTTGGATCTAATTTTTTATTTCTTCATTCTACTTAGGTGTCATCTTATAGGCTTCTTTTCTTAGAAATCTTTCTCTGGGTATGATATCAATATGATGACTCACATCCCTAATAGGTGGTAATGAACTAGGTAACTCCTCCAAAATGATGTCTTCATACTTGTCCAATAGGACCTACACCACTTTTGGTATCTCCTTTTCACTTGATACTGTCATAATTGAAGTAGGCTTTGTTGGTTCTTTAAAATGGACTTTATGCTTATGAAATCTACCAATACATCCACAAATAGATTTTCAGGAATGGTCAGTTCCAAGTATGAATATCTTGAATGATTAGACCAACTATAGGGACAAGACTTCGCTCTGCACTTCTAGCTCTACGAAACCAAGGAGGGTGCTCCTAATCTAGATCCACATACAATATTTTTCAATACTTTATAGATTTCAATTAACATATAAATGATAAGAAAATACTAAATGATAACCAGTCATTATTGATTCTCCATTACCATTGATGGGATACAACTTGCATATCACAATACCTTAAAGATCTTTGATAGATTTATATCAATATTAGGACTATAAACAAATCCTATCAATAAAATTACAAAATGAACTCATTCTTGGTCATTGCCTTATCCATTGGGCTACACTTTACTGCTAAGTAAGAAATACAAAAACCAACCTAAGTTATTGATTCAGGATCCTTCAAATAATATCACCTTATGATAATATTGATCAATTTATCTCTAGATTCAAACTACTTATAGAAATCCTTATGTAAACCAAGAAGAATCTATGTTCTATCCAAAGCTATTTAATTTGATCCTAGATCAAAGAAAAGAAATAGAAACACATACATAGAAGAACTCCATGCAATGAATTTGAAAAATCATAACTCAAAGAAATATACACAAAGGAGAGATGTAAACCTTGTATTTTTTTTATTCATATATGTTGAATCATGTTTCATGTATACACTATGCTTTAAGATATAAACCACTTCAATAATGGCCCAAAACCAAGAAACTTGTTGTTTTCTATAATAACATAACCTAATACAATCTGCTATACCCTTGACTCAAAAATTGTAAGCCAAAACTATCCAAAATCTGGTCCTTCTAAATGATCATGTAAATCCTTTTATACAAAATAAGGATTGCAACAAGCTATAGACCACTTAGGAAAAAGACAAAAGTCACATCATATAGGACAAAAGACAATAAGTACAAAATAGCTATTATGTTGCAACTTTACAAAATTGTCCATTGATTTGTGCGCCAAGTTTCTACAACAGTTTCCAAAAATAGTTATATCCATGCCAAGTGTTGTCCTTGTACTTACTCTCACCCACAAAATTTCTCCCTATAATTTTCTTCTTTTAAGGAGCTAGGTAAGTGCCATCTGTTGTAGGCTCAATGGGGGTCTCTTCTGTCTTTGTTTCTTCCAAAGTGTATGTATCCTCTCAAGATTTGAAAACTTCTTCTCTTGGCCAAGGAAAAGCAACCACCTCATCTTTCTTCTTCACCAAAATGTCCCAATCAAATTTTATCTGTTGAACCTCTTTATTTAGGGATCCAAAATGTACCCTAGCATTTTCCAAAGTCTCAATTATTTGGACAGAAAGGATGTTACTATTTTTATTTAAAATGTGGCTTACTCTAATTGAAAACTCCTCATCTAGTTGTCCAAGCCATACCTTTTTGTCTTTTAGCTCTCCATTTTTCCTGAAAAATACCAAGAAACATTTCAAAACAATCCTGATAATATTTTCCTCTTAGTATCGATGCTTTTCTTTGAACATTTTCTCTCTTGACAAAAAACTCAAACAAGCCCTTAACTAACTTGTGAGTACTCTTTATTAGTGCATTTGTATTCTGCTAAACCTTTGTTAAAGAATAAAAGAATTTTAATTTGTCCTGCCTTGCAATCTATCTATCCAAAATTGGATCCATAGTAGCTTTTTCCTCCTTAAAAGATTTCAAAATTTCCATTATTTGTTCTCCACTTTGGTAAATTTTCTTTGGCTCAACGCCCTCAGAAAATGCAATATTGTGTCCCTCAATTTATCCTCATATTTCATGTAAATCTCTCATTTTCCCTCATCAAAAATTTGTCTCTCACCCTTCAGTTTCTTACCCTTTTCAATAAGGGCTCTTCTTGCATCTTCTAATATTTCTTTTTCAATTAGTAACTCCTCATGAGTAAATGGAGGTAAAGGGGAAGGAGGGTACTCTATAATAGGACTAGATGAAGTAGGCCTAGCAGGGGAGGAAGCAATTTATAACTAAACATGCATCTAAACTTTCACTTGTCCTCCCAACTATCTTCTCAATTCATCTATTATCCTATATTTTTCACTTATCTCCTTATCCATCTCACCATAGGCCCGCAAAAATATTTCAAGCTTTATTGTCATCTCTTATTTCTCCTTGGCCTCTTTCTCTTCCACCTTCATGCTAAGCTTGGAAGTTTCTAGTGCTGATCCTGGGGCTTCAACTCTTGAAGTATCATTGAATCTCTTTACCAACAAACTGCCAGAAAGGTCACCCTTAACAATTTGTTTCCCTTTGTTTCCTTCCTCTTTCCTCAAAGACCACGTGACAAAATCCTGGTGATCATAACTAATTGTGTCACCCTTAATGGCTTGTTCTGCTTCTTCTCTGGTCTTGTGCACTAGTGTGATTTTCTTCCTAACAACATCTAGGACAACTACATCAACAATATCACATTTAGGGAGGATGAGTACCTGATGAAGGGTGCTCCCCTTAATACCACAAACACATAACAGAAACAGAGAAACAACAACAATATGCAAGAACAGAAAATTGGCTTCTTATTATCTCCACAAATGTGGAATTACAAACTTTCAGAATTACAATATGCAAAGCCACATGGGCATTCCCTTACAATATTCTGTAGGACAAAGCCTCAAATTATTACCCAGATCTACCACCTAGAACTATCTCGAATTGACTAAGACAAAACTTCAGATCTTTCTTATATAGACAATTTCCACCGCCTGAGAAGGTTCCAGAAATTTAGCCCTTTAGGCTGACTAAACATAGAATTATTTATTTTTCACAATTATTACAATAGGGTCGGCTCAAAAGAAATACAAAATATGATTTTAGGTAATCCAACTTCGGGAGGCCATAAATTTTTAACCGTAAGTCTATTTTTCTATTGTAACCACTTTTCAGAAACGCCATGACAAGATCTACAGCGCTTGACATGCGCTAGCGCTAGTCAGTCAGGGGTTGATCGCGATCCAGAGCCTCTAAGGCCTTCAAAATTGACATGAAAGATTTCGTACCCAAAAATCTCAATAACTTCACCAATACTGATGATGTGGCAATGAAACTCAACTGGTAGGCTAAAATGACTAGGATGAACCTCCAACTGTGAAATCAAAACATTCTAAGATCATATGACCAACTTACTAAAAATAGTAAGTTTCCATAAATAGTAGCTCTGCACAAGATAGCCCTTATTGAAAAGAAAAAAGGAATATTTTTGGGTGATGCAAGATTGCTCTTACACCTAGGATGCTCCTACATCAGACACCTGGGGTAATTTGAGAAGTGACCCTGTCACGACTCAGGTGTGCAGAGGAAAACCAAGACGGTTACCCTCCTCCTTTGCTAGCCATGATGAATCTTCAATAGGTCATCCTTTCCATTTGACCAAATACTCTTCATATGTCTTGTTCCTTGTGCTTCTGCCAACATGACTATCCAATATGTCTTCAATCTCCTTGATATTTGAACTAGTTGCTAGAATACTCCACTGTGTTGCTGTAACCTCATCTTCAACACCTCCTTCATGATACTCTATTAGATCTGAAACATTAAATACTGGTGAAATATTCAGCTCAGTAGGCAACTCGACCTCATATGCATTTCCTGAATCATGCTTCTTCAATATCTTATATGGCCCAAACTTCTTCATTTTCAACTTGTTATATGTACCAACTGGAAATCTTTCCTTCCACAAATGAACCATGACTTCATCTCCAACTTAAAATTCCTTATGCCTCCTTTTCTCATCTGCCTTAGCCTTATACTACACATTCATCTTGGTAATATGCTTCCACCTCCTCATGGATGTTCTTCAAATGTTCTGCAAAATCCTCAGCTTCAGCACTACTTATTTCTCCTTTATCTATCTTTCTCAACTCAAATGCATTTCTTGGACTACTCCCATATATAATCTAGAATGGTGATTTACCAGTGCTCCTATTGATAGAATTATTGTATGCAAATTATGCCTATGGTAAAATCAAATCCCATCCCATTGGCTTATCTCCAACCAAACATCTCAACAAATTTCCCAAACTCCTATTCACCACCTCTATCTGTCCATCAATCTGTGGATGATGTGATGAACTGAACTTCAAATCTATCTTCAACTTCTTCCACAATGTATGCCAAAAATATCCAACGAACTTAGTGTCCCTATCTAAAACTATACTTTTTAGCAAACCATGTAGTCTCACCACTTCTCTGAAAAATAATTCTGCTACATGAACAACATCATTGGTCTTCTTGCAAGGAACAAAATGTGTCATCTTTGAAAATCTGTCAACTACCACAAAAATTGAATCATGTCCCCATTGTGTCCTTGGTAAACCAAGAACAAAGTCCATACTGATATCCTTCCAAGGCTTCTCTGGTATAGGTAATGGCTTATACAACCTTGTATTTTGCTTCACTCCTTTCACCATCTGACATACTTTGCAACTCTGTACAAACTTTTTGACATCTTGCTGCAACTATGGCCAATAATAATTCTCACTAACCAAAGCAAGGGTTTTATCACGACCAAAATGTCCAACCAATCCTCTTCTATGCTTCTCCTTGATGATATTCTTTCTCATAGAACTTCTTAGAATGCACAACTGACTCCTTCTGAATAACATATCATCCTGAATGATGAAATCTAGCCACTTCATTCTATCTAGAGTAACAAGTTCTTTACAAGCTTTCCAAGTTTCACCAAAATCAGGATCCTCTGGATACAAATTCTTGAGTTCCGTGAACCCAATCACCTCAATCTGCATCTCTGTCAGCAATAGTTGCCTTCTGCTAAGTGCATCTGCAACCCTGTTAGACTTTCCACTTCTGTGTTTCAAAACAAATGTATAACTCTGCAAAAACTCAACCCATTTCAAATGCCTTTGATTCAACTTTCCTTGACTATTCAAATATTGCAAAGCTTGATGATTAGTATACAAAACAAACTCCTTAGGAAGAAGATAATGTCTCCATTTCTTCAATGCCTGAACTATAGCATAAAATTCCTAATCATAAACGTAATATTTTCTCTTGGCATCATTTAACTTCTCACTGAAATAAGCAATAGGTTTACCTTCTTGGCTGATAACAGCTCCTATTGTAGTACCACTAGCATCACAATCTACTTGAAACACCTTATTAAAATTAGGAAGTGCTAAAATGGGTTGTTCTGTAACCTTTTGTTTCAATGGTTTAAAACTCTTATCTGCCCCATTAGTCCACTTGAACTCTTTTATATTCCTTCTCATTGTTTCAGTCAAGGGTTCACAAATACTCCTAAAATTTCTAATAAACTTTCTGTAAAAGCTAGCCAAACCATGAAAAGATCTTACCTCAATAGCACTCCTTGGATTAGGCCATTCAAGGATAGCCTGTACCTTCTCTGGGTCCATTTTTAGACCTTCTGTTGAAACTAAAAACCTCAAATACACTAACTCTTTCTTCACAAAACTGCACTTCTTCAAATTAATCAACAATTTCTCTTCTCTCAACTTCTCAAACACCATACAAATATGCATCATATGCTCTTCCAATGTCTTACTAAAAATAAAAATATCATCTAGGTAAACAATGACAAACTTACCCAGAAACTCTTTTAGAACCTCAATCATGAGCCACATGAAAGTGCTCGATGCATTGGTTAGCCCAAAAGGCATGACTAACCACTCATACAATCCTTCCTTTGTCTTGAAGGCAGTCTTCCATTCATCTCCTTCTCTAATCTGAATCTAGTGATATCCACTCTTCAGATCTATCCTTGAGAAATACACAACCCCACTCAAACAGTCCATAATATCATCCATTCGTGGCAATGGAAAATGGTACTTGATTGTGATCTTGTTTATTGCTCTAGAATATGTACACATCCTCCATTCTCCATTCTTCTTCGGTGCTAATACCACTGGTACAACACAGGGATTCAGACTCTTGAATCAACCCCTTCTGCAATAACTCATGTACTTGTCTATTCAAATCTTCACTTTCTGCTGGTGTCATTCTATGTGCTGCCTTGTTTGGCAAACTGGCTCTTGAAATCAAATCTATCTAATGGCTGATCTTTCTTACCGGTGGTAATCCATCAGGTACATTATCAGATACAATATCCTGAAACTCATTCAACAAATCTGCAACCTCTATAGGCACATCCTCTACTTCCTCCTTACCAGCTTTTGGAATTAGAGAAAAACACACATGCTCATGCCTCATACCATCTAGGAATTTTCTTCCATCAACAAATGTTATTCTTGCATTACCACATACCTTTTCTTCGGTCTCCTTCAATGGCTTTAGCTTATGTCGCACTCCATCCTTTGTCAGGGAATAGGTATTTGCATGACCATCATGTATAGCACATCTGTCAAACTACCACGGTCTACCCAACAACATATGGCATGCATCCATAGATATGATATCACATATTACCTCATCTTGGTACCCACCGATCTTGAACTTTACTACGCACTGTTCACTAACCATGACCTTGTGGTCATCCTGCACCCAGGCAATCCAATATGGATGTGGGTTTTTCTGTCTCTTGAGCTTCAACTTTGTCACCATCTTTTCTGACACCAAATTATCAGTACTTCCACCATCAATAATCACATCACAACATTTACCCTCACACTTTCATCTAGTGTGAAACAGGCTCCTCCTTTGTTCAGGTTCAATCTCGCCACTCAACAAGAGTCTTCTGTTAATCAATGTTTCTCCACTTTCAGCATCTTTAGAATTTGAGGATCTGGCATCTTCATCTACATGTACCACTCTGGCCTAGCCTTCATTCCTCCTATCTATCCTTCCTTGGTGTTGAGGACATTCAAATGCCCTATGACCTACTTCTCCACAGTGAAAACATGTTCCACGGAAGCCTCCTCTTCCTGAACCTTGTCCTCTTCCTCTTCCTCTCTGATCTCTATTGTTCTGATCTTGGAAATGATTGGAATTGTTTCCTCTCTAATTTTGACTACTACTGGCCTCATCCTTCTTTTTCGGATCTTCATTTCGGCCTCCATATGACCGTCCACCAGATCGTCCACCACGACCTCTTCTATTTTGTCTACTTTCAAACTTCTTGTTTAGTTTTTCCTCTACTTTTAGGGAAAATTGGTATGCCTCTTCAATACTGTTCATTCGAACCAAATTTAACTCCTCTTAAATGCTCGGCCTCAACCCATTAAGGTAACGGGAAATTTTCTCCTTATCAGCTTTCGCATGACCTGTTCTGATGAGGATTCAATAGAACTCCTCTGTATACTCCTGAACAGATCTTCTTGCTTGCTTAAAATTTTGCATCTTCTTCAAAAGGTCAAGCTCATAATCAACAGGAATGAACTGTCACTTCAATTTATTCACCATCCAATCCCATCTTATGATTTTATCTTTCCCTCTTCTATTTCACTCCAATTGAATCTCTTGCCAGCAGATCTTCACATGACCTTTCAGTCTGGCCTTCGCAAACTTGACCCGATCAGGATCCTCAATATCTTCATACTCAAAATATTCTTCACATTCATTGATCTAGTTGATCAATTTCTCTGGGTTAAGATTCTTTGAAAATGTAGGAACCTCGATCTTAGGTCTTTTCCCGATCTTGGAAATGGCCCGAAAAAGCCTTTATTCTTCTTGATTCAAAACTTTGACTTCTCCTTCTTGATCTTCTTCTTCAGCTTCATGCTTGCTTTCATCTCTAACATTAAGGTTCATTCCTCTGCGAATCTCCTCTTGCAATGCTCACACTTGTCTCTGCAGTTCCCTAACCTCAGGTGTTACAACACTAGCTCTTCCACCATGTTCCCTTCATGGAGGCATTTTTGCTCTTATCGCTAAAACCCCAACCACGGTCCTGGTGCAAACTACCTCACAGTTGGTGATCTATTTATACAGAAACCCTAACCCACGGTCCTGGTGCAAACTGCCTCACAATCAGCAATCTGTTTACACACTCAGGAACTCCTACTCTGATACCACTTGATGAAGGGTGCTCCCCTTAATACCACAAACACATAATAGAAATAGAGAAACAACAACAATATGCAAGAACAAAAAATTGGCTTCTTATTATCTCCACAAATGTGGAATTACAAACTTTCAGAATTACAATATGCAAAGCCACATGGGCATTCCCTTACAATATTCAGTAGGACAAAGCCTCAAATTATTACCCAGATCTACCACCCAGAACTATCCCGAACTGCCTAAGACAACACTTCAGACCTTTCTTATATAGGCAATTTCCACCACCCGAGAAGGTTCCAGAAATTTAGCCCTTTAGGCTGACTAAACATAGAATTATTTATTTTTCACAATTATTACAATAGGGTCGGCTCAAAAGAAATACAAAATATGATTTTAGGTAATCCAACTTCTGGAGGCCATAACTTTTTAACCGTAAGTCTATTTTTCTATTGTAACCACTTTTTGGAAATGCCATGATGAGATCTACAGTACCTAACATGCGCTAGCACCAGTCAACTGGGGGTCGATCGCGATCCAGAGCCTCTAAGGCCTTCAAAATTGACCTAAAAGATTTCGTACCCAAAAATCTCAATAACTTCACCAATACTGATGATGTGGCAATGAAACTCAACTAGTAGGTTGAAATGACTAGGATGAACCTCCAACTATGAAATCAAAAGATTCTGAGATCATATGACCAACTTACTAAAAATAGTAAGTTTCCATAAATAGAAACTCCGCACAAGATAGTCCTTATTGAAAAGCAAACAGGAATATTTTTGGGTGATGCAAGATTGCTCTTATACCCAAGATGCTCCTACATCAGTACCCCTACATTTCTTACCAACTCTCTGCCTTATTCTAGGGTAACCCTTTCAAACCTCTTCAACATTTCCTTCTTGACCTCATATTCAATGATGGTAAGGTCCTTTTCTGGATTCTCCTCTTGTCTCTTCTCACGGGTTTCTTTAAATTGGCTTTTGTGAGTCTGCCATAAGAATTGCACAAAAGCCCTATCCTTAACAAAGGCATCATCTGCAAGAATTTCATCACAAGATTTCTTAGTTATGGGATCCAATTCCTTTCCTGCTAGCTCACTAACAGTCAAGTCCATTTCTTCATGTTTAGGAGGCTCAGGGACTCCTTCATTAATTTCTTCATAGGTCATAAAGATTTGGCCTAGGCTCCCCATTTTCTATAATTTCGCTATCACCTCCTATTGATAAATAATTTTTAATGGTTATTGAGTGGGGGAGTAGACATTATGTCACTTTGTTGTGTTCTCTCATCTAATATATGTCTCTTTGGGGGAAGTGGGGAATCAAAATCAATATCAATGGGTCTATTCTCTGGTAAAATGGGAGACTCCTCTATTTTCTCTTGTACTCCTATTCCTCTAGAAGAGGAAGGGATATCCTCTACCCTTTGACCTCCCTATTTTACATTAGGTCTTGGCACCACTACACTGTACCTAGTCATTCTTTGCACAATATACTTGCCTAGATGAACCATCCTTTCAAATGCTAGCTTACTTAACACATACTTGGATCTCTTCGGCTCTATTTTAATTACCATGTCCTTTTTCTCATTTAGGGTTTGCATTATACCCTCAAAATAGCTCATAAGACCTTTAATTTTCTCCTCAAAGGGCTTAAACTCTTTCAAGGGATCATAATCCCTGAAAAAGTGTTGTACAAAATCTAGTGTCTTTTTATACATTAGCCATTTTCCCTTTCTGATCTCCTACTCCTTTAGATCAAATACATTTCTGATTATGTCCTTAGTGAAATTTAAAACATGATCCATAGTTGCACACTTAGTTCTCTTCTTAAACATATCATTGTAAAATCCCTCGGGATCTACAAACCTTGCAATTGATGTAATCATGCGGTATGGTTCCAATATTTTTCCCATGTGTGTCCATCCACCTTTTGTGATCACAAGTTGATGAGCTATGGTGATGGTTAGAAATATGGTTCCCCTACCTTTTCCTGTGAGAGCCATGTCTTGTAATCCCCCAATCTGCCTCAAAATTTCTACTATGCCAACCTTTAAAGGGACCTATTATGGCAAGATAAATGGGGTGCCTCTGAAACCATATACTATGAAAATAGTAGAAATAGGGTATAGAATAATATCTCCCTAATTATGAACTATCTTGATGTCAGTGGAAAACTATTTGGGCCTGAGAAAATCCAACAATATTCTTGGGATCCTTGGGTTCTCCAAAAATAAGCCGTCCCTAAGTCTAGATGAAAAGTATCCATCAAAAGTTATAAAACTAGTATCATTCTTGTCCCATGTCATGTTCAAGTTCCATAGTTGGACTGACATTTCTTCACCATCCTATTCTTTCATTATGTCCATCTCTTTCTCAAAATAGTTTGAACCTTTGTAGAGGAACATGTACATCATTAAATAATACCAACCAAAAGGTCTATCAACCTTAGCCCTCTGAATTCCAATCAGCCTATTGTGTATTAACTCAACCAAGAAATGAGCAAAATAAAATGTTGCTTCTAGGTAGGGGTGCAAAATTTTTACCATCATAAATATATAATGGATGTGCATCTCTTCTTCATAATTCTCACCAAAAATCTGACATAGTGACCAATACATACCCTTTTCTTTTAGATTGAAATAGTCAAGCTTGAAGGGCTCTGATGTATTAGGTCCTACTATAATCAATCCTCCTACCTTATCAAATAATTCCCTTAAAGGACAACTTAAGAGGTAATCTCTCTAGGCATTGTAAACCTATTTAAGCTCATCAAAGTCTATCTTTTCCAGGGAATTGGTAGGCTCACTCAATCAAAACACCTCTCTAATTTCATCAGAAAAAATACTAATCAAAGGGTTTCCATTTACATCTCTAACCACCCTTGCTACATGATCATAATTTTTAGCAACTTGAAGAAAAATGTCAGCATCCATGAAAACATTTGGAACAACCAATTTCGCCACATTAAATTGCCATACATTACTTTAGGGAGAAAAAGTATGCCTCTGTCCAAAACTGACCCTAAACAATACCAAACCAGAGACCTCATATAGTTTCCCTTGTCATACAAACCATTTGTAACCCTAAGCCTAGGTTTTTTAGGCACTAGTTCTTTCAATTTTGATGAGTCATTTGTGGAATGATCCAATTGTTTCAAGAGGTCATCACATACAGCCCTCTCCTAGTAATCTACCTTCTCCTTAAATTCTCTTCTTGGTGCCATTTAAAATTTTGGTTTTAATCTCAACTCCTAACTAGGAATGTGTAGAAACCATTCTCACAAACCCTGATGACAGAGATTGCAGACAAATAATAGAAGAAACACCATAGTTCACAGAATCACTCACCGGTTTAAAAATTCACCAGAATACACAAGATGCTCTACAATTTCTCTCAACTTAAGGACTTCGACAATTCTATAACTTTGATTCAATAAAATGAAATGTTGAATGATATATTGTATATGCGAAAACATTAACTCATGACAACCATGCCACACATTCCTGCCATTACTCTTCAAAAATTTGAACATTTGATCTTCCTTTAAAATAGAACCGTTGATCTTCCTTTAAAATAAATTAGACAGTTGTTGTGATACCTTGATCATTATTTATCAATCAACTTTCTATTGAGGCTTTAGGCCCTCCGTTCGATTAGAAAAGATATGATGGTGATTAAAATTTGGTATCCCTTTGGACCCACTTACCATCCAAGTTTCACGATCATCGTTGGATCAAGATCATCCAACAGTTGACTTTATTTCACTTAATTTAGACTCCACCAGCTTGCTTTATATTAGCTTGGACGATCAAAGGGTAGGCATAATCCCATGATCACTAATCTCCCTTCATATTTTCATTACGACATCAGGACAACCGTCTGATGAAAAGTGACTTTTCAAAACCTTTACAAAACTTTATCCTTCGGCCCCACTGATGTCACCCTTTGCTGACTAGAAGATCTAATGGCTAGCACGATCCCCTGATCAGTAATCCTTGGTTAACTTTTTATCAAGGCATTACACTGACCGTTAGATTTAAATAGAATTGATAGCATCTTAATTTCTTCATGGTTAGGCCTAGTAAACATGTACTTCTAGATTAGTAAATCAGATGACGGATAGAAGTCTTACAAATTCTGGTCCCACTTACTTTGATCTTTGCTAACTGAAGCATCTAACGGCTAGCGCAATCCTTTGATTAGTAATCTTCGATCAAATTTTCATTATGGGATCAGGCACACCATTAGATTGAAGAGGACTTTAACAAGTTTGATACATTGTTGAGAATTAGGAAGAAATAACACTGAAGACTTTAGGAAAAATTAAAAGGTTGTCGGGATTTTACAATTAGGAAATATTAAAGGGTTCGCTAGGTAAAACAACTTAAAAGATTTGGCCCCGCCCCATGATGACTTAAGACATGTGCATAAAGAAGAACTTAAGTGGCTGAAAAAGTAACGATCAGTTAGATTTTTTAACAATGACCTAAGGTTTTTTCTTATAACAAATACTTAGGGTTTAAACAACAAGACTTCACCTAGGTTTTTAGGAACAAAAACCAGTTCCCTTTGAAGATTGAGGACACAAATGAAGAACTCTTAAAAGAATATCCATAACCAGACATAAAAAACCTTTTGTTAAATTATGAAAAATCAAAACACAGATTTTTGAGATAGGAAAATAAGCAATGCTAATAGGCTTCCCAATGATGGATAAATATATTTATTCTTCAGTCAAACCCTTCAGGAACTCTTTCTCCTTGACCACCATCATAGTTAGTCCCTCATTATTTACCTTATCACTTTATTTTTGGGGTGAAAGGGTATAGGATACTCCATCCTTCATTATCACATATGCGTTCTTCTCCTAATCATACTTGGATTTTCTATCAAACTTCCAAGGACTACCTAGGAATAAGTGACATACATCCATAGGGATGATGTCACAAAGTATCTTATCCTTGTAGGTACCAATGTTAAATTCAAACCAAGATTGTTAATTCACCAAAACTTGTTGCCCCTTATTAATCCATGAGACTTTATATGGTTTAGGGTGAGGTATCCTTTTCAAGTTTAGTTTTTCTCGACCATCTCCAAAAACATGAGATTATCAGTAGAGCCAAATTCTACCACTACCTTACATACCTTTCCTTTTTCTTTACAATTTATCCTTAACAATTCCTTCCATTGTGGGGTTTCTTTGGTGATTGGTACCTTGAGTGGTGTCCTCATTATCATCAAGTTCTCACCCATCTCATAAGTAACATGTACAAAATGTGATTTCACACTTTCCTCAACCTCCTCTTGCACAATCTAACTTCTATGCTCCCCTCCATGGGAACTTGATGTTTGTTTCTCTGAGCATTTGAAGGAAAGATGACCAAACTAACCTTACAATTATAACACCTTCTAGATATTTATTGGATCCTCTTCCATTTCCATTAAACCTTCCTCTACCATTAGGCATTCTACCTCTAAAGCCACCCCTTGATTCACTACTTTGTTCTTTGTAATTGCTTGACTCACCATGTTTCCTTTTGGTTTTCCCTCTTGCACCAAAATTGCCCTTGCCCCTAGATTTCCTTCATCTTCCTCTTCCTTTCTACTCTTGTCTCCTTTTCAACTTATATTCTTTCCTACATGCCACTTGGTAACACTCCTCAACTATCCTAGGAGTGACTAGGATTGTCTCATCTTAAATAGTAAATCTCAAGCCATTCAAGTACCTAGCCATATTTTCCCTCTCATTATCTACATGACCATACCTTATACTAAGTCTATAGAATTCCTGAGCAATATATGTTGCAACATCCAAATCCCTTTTCTTCAGATTATGAAACTTCCTAAACACTTTTATTTAATAGTCTATAGGTAATAATTGTGCCTTAAACGTGTCCCCCATATGGTCCCATGAGTTTAACATTGAATTATTTTTCTTTACCCTCTCTCTTTGGTTTTAGTTCCACTATGTCAAAGAAGATCCCTTCAACTTGGTTTTTACAAACTTGAATTTCTTGTCCCCTTCTACTTCTTTATATTCAAAATAGTTTTTCAAAGCATCCATGCACTCTATCACCTCTTCAGCATCCATATTTCCCCTATACACCGGTAGGTCTATCTTGACATCAGGGGTATCTCCTCTCACATTCTTCAAATCATTTATAAGAATTCTCTCTTCAAGAGCCATCTCCTCTTCTTGAGGTATTTTATAAAGGTCCTCATTTTTACCGTCTTCTTCTTCTTCTTCTTCTTTAGGGTCACTTTCCTCTTTATTCCCCCTGTCTTTTTTTTATTTTAATTCTTCCACCTTTTCTCTCACGGATTTCAACTCCCTAGCAATCGCTAACCCACCTTTTGGATGCATCTTCTCTTCACAACTTCAAATACTCCCAATCTCTTTCCTTTTTCAAAATTAGAACCTTTTCTATGATACCACTTTGATGAAGAAGCTATGGTGTGGATGAAAACTAGGAAAAAATCAATGCAAAAGGGACTTTATCATCTTAAAATGGAAGCACTTCCATGTTAAGAATGTTTAGCCCTCCGAGTAAGTGGTTTGGGGTCATGTAGAACACCTTGAATGGGTACTCAACTTGGATCTGGATTTTTCCCCTATTCTACCCTATTTTCCACTTCTTCCCAACATAATTCTAGCATCCTAAATTGCAAACCTGAGATTCTTGACCTCAGGGTCAAGGTCGACCTCTTAGGTCAAGCTCAACCTCAACCCTAACCTAGGTCCAGGTCAACCTCAACCTTGACCCTAGGGTCTGGGATCCTCAGGGTTAGGTTCCAGTTTTAGGGTTTCGTCAAAATCTTGTCTTTTCCCTCTTCGGGGCCATTATTTCTCAGGTTAAGTGTCAAATTCTCAAATTAATATTTGAGGTGGACCTTTCTTGAATTTTATATATGATTCCTAATTTATTATTGGAGATTATCCTTTCTTGAGTTTTGTGTCTAATGCTCAAATTAACTTTGGGGTTAGCCTTACCTCGAATTTTGTAACAAGGCTATTAAATAATTATTTTTATTTCTATATTAAGGGTGGTCCCCTTGTAGATTTTTGTGTCAAGACTTTAATTTAATTTCCTCTTCATGTGAACCTATCTATAGTTTTGTGTCATGGACCCTTAATTATTGTTTTCTATGTGGCCTCTCTAGAAGTTCGTGCCCTAGATCACTATAAAAGGGAGCCTTCCTCTCTTATTTTCTCAAGCAATCATCAAGCAATCACATCTCATCTCATAATCTCTCAAGCTCTCAAGCAAGAAAGAAGATCAAGAATTCAAGCATTCAATCCTTCAAGCATTCAAGATCCAATTCATCAAGGAGATCCATTGTTAGCCATTTAAGGATTCAATCTCTATGGAGCCCTCTTGTTGAAGATTTCTCCATCCACATTCATCCAAGCCTCTTCCTATTTCAAGATCCATTCAAGATTGGTGTTAAAGATCTAAAGACGATAGATTGGAGACATCCTACATCCAATTCTACATTCATTTGGAGCATCCATACTTGTGGATTCAAGGATTCGAATCCTCCAGAAGGGTTTTCAACATAAGCAAGGTGAATTGTTCCATTTACTTTGTTTATCTCTGCAATTTCAATTCAATTTCAAAGTTAATTCCTAAATTGGGGTTTGACTAAGGCAAACCCCTCCCCCCAAAAAAACAAAACCATTTTTCTTGCACGTACAGGTGTGAGATGATGAATATCATTGCAGATCTGGATATCCTTTTCATCAAACTTTTGAGATCCACAAATAGAATTTTCGTTGGAACTGTGCAGGTCAAGGTCAACTTTTTGGGGTCAAGGTCGACTTTGTCTACCTAGGTCAAGGTCGACCTTGCTCAAAAAAGAAAAATATTTATGAGTTTTTTAGATCTCACAATTTCGGTTTAGGGCCACGAAAATCAATAGTTTCTGAGACTATCTGACAGGGTTTTCAGCTAATTCTTTTTTGAAGGTAAGTACCTTTACTTCATTTCAACATTAGTCTTCTACATTTACTTTCCATATCAATATAATTTCATGTATGTGTAAAATATCAGTTTTGGGGTCTTTTTATGTGTAAACCATTTTTCTAGGACCCCACCGCATATTTTATATCTTACATGGACAAATGGGTTGGTTTCACAAAGAAATCCCATACCTAACACTTCTTGACAACTAGGTGACAACCAACTATGGCTACAAATTTAACTTTCATGTGGATCAAGTAATACCAATGAGAGGACTATTTTGAGGGAATTTGGGATACCATGGGACACCAAAAAATACCTTAAAACACTTGGCAACAACTCTGGTTGATAAACCAAGGACACTTCCTTCACAGAGCACACCTAGGCCTAGTAGCCATCCAACCTGGGTTTTTGGCCCTTAACTCTTTGAATCTTGGCCTTTTATACAAAATGGAAGCAGATTTATATACCCATTTAGAGGCTATATGACATAATTAAAATTAATCCAATGTTGTTTCGGAACATACTAGCCAAAAAGTGACTAGTAAGGGTTTTTAGGCCTAATTAGCCCTATTTAACAAAGAAAGTGCCCCACAATTGCACTCAAACTCTCAACCATTGGATCCAAAAGATGTATATCATCAAAAAATTGACCAAAAAATAGGTTTTGGGTTCCCAGACTTCATAAATTTTAATAAGTTTGCAAATCACGTATCACAATCATACATTTTAGGCATGTCACATAGGGATGCTAGACCTAGGGATCCCTTGTACTCACTCAAAACTTTACCTCCCACTTAGAAACCAATTGGAAAAAGTAATGAAAATTAAATTCTACCATTCCACCAAGTTTTAGCATTTTCTCAAGGTGGAGTGGGGATTTATTAACATTTTTGTGTCAAAACCCTTGCTACCTAGGGTTTCAAAATAATTTTCAAAAAAATTCTTATATCTCCCTTATTTCTTTATGAAATTGAATCAAACCAACTGTATAAAAAACTATATTAACTCCTTTATGAACTCATGTGGGTCTCAAGGAAAGATGCTACTATATGAAGCTATAGAGATCATAAAACATGTGAAAATTAGAGAAAAAATAGGACTTTATTTTGTTTGTATTCCTTCAAAAATCCTACAAAAACCTTTCCTCGACCATAGGGAGGATTTTTAAGCATGTAGGAGTCAATTCTCAATGGTCCCTAATCACTTTTCAAATAGGTGACCATTGGGTTACAAAGTTGCACATCCTAGCATTACAAACGTGCAAAGTTGCAAAGCAACTTTTGCAAGATTTTGACAATTTTAAGAAAACTTAACCAAATGACTCCAAATAAATTTATTTCACCCTATACATGCCTAAGGAAGAAAATTGAGCATTATAACCTCATTACACATCATATTTGACACTTTTTCATATTGTGACATTATCATGACAACATTTGTCCATATTGGACCAATGACCAACCTGACTCACTAATTGTGTTCCAACTCATTACAAATGGTCCAATAAGACCTTATTAGACCTTAAATTACATGAAACATCAAAGATGAATTCAACATGCCACATGGAGGCATGAAATCCATTGGGTGCCTTTGCACCAAAATTCAAGATGTGATAAACCCAAATTTGATCCATGACCTCTTAAATTAATTAAGCGAATTTCCAAGATGGAGCTTCCAAAATCACAATCAACCACTATCAAATTTTGAAGCTTTACTAATATATAATCCACTACTATTTATTTTCCCCAAATCTCCAAAACATCCCCCCACCCAAAAAAAAAAGACATATCAAAACTTCATAAAACTAGAAATAAAACTCTTCATATTCCAAAGCCCAACCAATAGGCATGCATAGAAAATAATAAAATAAAATAATTAAACTAATTAGTCTCTTTATTAATATTGTAAAGATATTAAAAGTGTATTCAATTAAAACTACCATCAGTGATTAGTCAGTTTTAATGTGTACTATAGCAAAATTTATAAATCTAAAATTAATTTTGGGATTGGCTTGCGAAAATGTGAAAAATTAGACTTCAAAGGAAAATAACTTTGTAGAATCATCAGGTCAAGCTAGGACTTATTCATCATGACCTAGCAAAAGCCAAAAATCTACATTCTGCCTCAGCGAAATTGTCCTCCAAGCCTACTCAATATTCAGATACCAGATATTCTAGCCCGGAAAAGGAATTCACCAGTTATTGTCTTAATTGTTGGCAATATGGGCACAAACATACAGACTGCAAACTCAGGGATGTCTGTCATCTCCATCCCAATTACAATCACCTCAATGAGTTCATTGCGAAGCAGAAGGAAAAAAGTATGCAGGATGCTCAGCAAAATGAGCAATCTAAGGGTAAGATCATCGCTTCACATGTTAATTCCATTAATCCCTTGAACAATGGTTACAAAGAGCATATCGTTAAGAAATCTGATAAGTGTTTAGCGATTAAAACTAGGGTTTTGGAACCCAGTTTTGAAAACCATACTTCCAATGGCTATTGGTTCCAAAACAAGATTATGGAGCTAAAGGTTTTCTCTGTCAAATCACTGGATGCACAAATGAATTTTTTTGCTAAAACCAAGTATGCGAATTTGAAGAAAAATAATCCAGAGATGGTAAGGGAAAAGTCTATTGAGCAGGTCTCACTTCAAGCTAACTCCAAAGTGCGGAAAGATGGAGTGGCACCTTCTCAAAACCTTACCACTCACAGTTTGTACAAACCCTATCCGCGACTATTAGAAAGTAAGCAGTATGATCACCCCGAGATCGTAAAGGCTCTGTCATCCAGGACATCTCCAGCCAAATGCCCCTATGAACCTCTATCTACTGTGAGGGGAGGAGGATTGACAGAGACTAAGGCATCTTTCGGTGGTGGCAGATCAAGAAAAGAGGAATGGCACATGGTCAAAGGCAGGAAAATGGTAAAATCTTCTCCTATAAATCACAATAGCAGTAATATTGTTCTTAAAAATTCTTTTGAAATACTAAGCAGGGATATTAACCCTAGTAACAAACTTTCACACTTAGTAAATCATCAGAGTAGTAGGGTTTTGGGAGGGGGAGTAGCTTCCTGGGGGAAATCACATCTGGAAGGTGAACATGCACAACCCGATATGAGAAAT
This sequence comes from Chamaecyparis obtusa, assembly GCA_027943335.1. Classification (NCBI taxonomy): domain Eukaryota; kingdom Viridiplantae; phylum Streptophyta; class Pinopsida; order Cupressales; family Cupressaceae; genus Chamaecyparis; species Chamaecyparis obtusa. Next base: position 83,349 of record BSBK01002771.1, on the reverse strand, counting down.
TCCCCCCTCCCCCTGTCCAAAACTCTAGGCATGGCACATAGAAATTCTAAGGATATTAAAGATCTAGCTTTTATTCATAGATCCCCAAATGCTTACAGGCCTCCTCATCGAAGGAAGGAAAATATGGGTTCTATGAACAAGAAGTCATATAATATGGTTAAACCCTATAATGAGGGTAATCCGTCTCATGATAAGTGTAATGATAGCATTTACACCCCACCACATAGGCATGCAGCTAACCATAGCCATTCAACACTTTCAAAATATGGTAATCATGGTCCTAATCATCTTAGGATAACATTGGATGAAAAATACATTGTGCAATTTCAGCATGTTTGTGTAGAAACAGGTGTCATATGCAAATGGATGGGTACAGGTGCCCTTTTAGAGGATACAATCAAAGTTTTGGCATTGCTTCTTCCCCCGGAGGTAAGTACTACTATCATGACAAATAACTTTATTTTTGTAGATTGCAAGAGTAGTAAGCTCAAAAATGATATTTTAGAGAAAGGTTATCTAAAATTCAGAGATATTTCCTTTTTTGTATGCTCATGGTTTCCCTTTTTTAATCCAATAAAAGTAGCGGATTTCCAAGTAGAAAAAGCTATTTTATTAAGAAATCTGCCATTAGAATTTAATCATCCAGAAATCATTAAAAATATAGGCAATAGAATCAAAATTTTTAAAAGGATAGTTAAAACTAAACATAACAAAATAGATGTGATTATCATAATTAATTTAAATTATCATGATAATTACATTCCTCCCCTTCAGCTGTGTTTTAACTCTAATTCCATAATTATAAATCCCCAGATCTTAGATAACTACATCGAAGATTCTGAGAAAGGAGGAAATCCTTTCTCACTTACTCTTAGAGATTGCTCAAATTTTCACCATGGCACAAATAATAGAATAAAATTAAAATTCTTAAATAACAAAGGGGGTTTTGAAATCCTGAATAACGAAGAGGAGTATTCTAAGATTCCTCCTCCCAATTTATATAAAATCAACACTCCGGTTATAAATGACACTCCTCAGGACTCATCCAATGCTCATACTTCTTTAAGGAGGATAGAAACCATGAAAATATTGAGCCTGAACATGGAAATATAACTGAGAATAATAAACAAAAAAGTTTGGACTATGGCTATAAAATTATTAATACAGACAAATCAATACCCGATCAACACCCAATTAATTTACCTATGGTTAATCTAACAAACCCCCAAATATCTGAAGTAATGCTTCCAATAAATAATAACCCAGTTAACATTATAAGGCAAGAACCATATGAAAAATTCAATAGGGAGAGTAAATCAGAACAAATAGAACTTGGAACAAATAATAATAAAATTTGTTTTCAAGATGAAGGTAATAGGACTGAACTACCAACTAATTTGATTTTGAAGCCGGAATATGCTGATGTAGTAGAATTAGTTGAGTAGATAAACAGAACAAAAGAGGAGGTGAATCAAACTATTAATTACTTAGGAAAATCACTAACAGACGAACTTATGGACATGTTTCTTGACGAAACTTGTGACTTCGATGAACTAAAACTCCAAAAGGAAATACTAATTAAACAAATTCAGGAATGCATCCTAAAAGAAAATAAGGAACAGAATAATAGTCTGAATCAGCATCTCCTTCCCTCTTCCCTAGAAAAGGATGCTTCAGAAATTGCACTTTTGGATAACCCTGACAAAAATTTAGACCAATCAGATAAAAAAATCAGTCAAGAAGCTATAGACAAGCATAACGCAAAAGAGAAAAATATAAATGATAAGGAAAACTTAAATGTGCTGACTTGTGTTAATGGGAGGGAACTAGCTGTTTATATTCCTCTAGAGCTAGAAGAATTAAATCTGGATTTGGCAGGAAATGATGTAGATATAGTGGAAATTTATGGCAAGGAGATCATAGATAGAGATGAACCCCTAGATTTTTCCCTAAATGAGCAAAAAAACTCAAACAATCCGGTTAATTCTATAATAAGGTTTGATGGAGAAACAACTTTGGTTAAAGAAGCAATAGAAGGCCTTTTCAGGATCACTAATGAAAATAGAGAATTAGGCATAGCCATAAATAGAGGTAGTTTAAGTACACCCAATATTAATAAACTTAAAAAGAAAAGAGGTAGGAAGTCAGCTGTTGAGTTGAGAACGTTGGATGGTAATGCAGGTAACCAAAAAAAGATAGCAGATATTCTGAACACTGGGAAGGGGAAGTTCCTTCCCAGAGAACAATGAAAGTCACTACTTGGAATGTTAGGGGTCTAAATGACCCTAACAAATAGCGATTAATCAAAAGATACTTAAGAAACTTTGACTCAGAAATCATTATGTTACAAGAAACTAAGCTTAATAAAGATGAAATTAACAAGTTTAGTAAAAGGTTAGGTATATGGAAGTCAGAATATGTCCCATCAGTAGGCCTCTCTAGTGGTTTGGCAGTTCTATGGGATCCCCGTAAAGTAATGGCCCAACTCGCACTCATTAACGATAGATGGATGACATTAACAATTAATAACCTAAAATCCGATTTAAAATTTTACCTGATCAACATATATGGGCCAATCCCTAATGAGGAAAAAAGAAAAGTTTGGATGGAAATACAAAATCTTCTAATTGAAAAATGATAATATCCCTTCATCATCAGAGGAGATTTCAATGCTATCTTAAATCTAGAAGAAAAATTTGGAGGCTCTCAGTATATTTCGCAATCTCATAAAGACTTTGGCAAATGGGCTGAGGTTAATCATCTAATAACCATAAATACTATTAATGGAATCTATACTTGGAATAATAGAAGAGCGGGCTTCAGCTACATAGTTGAAAAATTAGATAGATTCTTTACTAGAACTAATTCCGAAAACTTTAATCAAATAGTCAGTGCGGAGATACTTCCTAAAGCAGGATCAGATCACTTCCCTGTCAGGCTTACCATAACAGAAAATTCTAAACCCTCGAGGAATCCATTTAAATTTGAATTTATGTGGTTCCAAAATCTAGAATTCATAATCCTTCTTGAGGATTGGTGGAAACAAACCTCGATCAAAGGATCGAAAATGTTCTGCTTAATAGCTAAATTAAAAATTATTAAAAAAAAAGTGTTAGAATGGAATAAGAATCATTTCAATGACATATTCGAAGAGAAAACCAAGGTAGAACAAGAAATCTTTGACCTTAACAACATAGTAATAGAACAAGGTATGAACGATCTTAGTTTCCATAAGGAAAAAGAGTTGATGGCTAGATACAATGATATCCTTCTCAAAGAAGAAATCTTTTGGAAACAAAAATCCAGGGAATCTTGGCTTAAGGAGGGCAATAGTAACACTAAATTCTTTCATAATACAACTAATTTTAAAAGGAGCATTAATAGAATAACCAAAATTAAGTTAGTTGAGGGACTTATTACTGAGGATCCTATACAAATCTCAAATGTACTAATGAATTTTTACAACTCCCTACTCAACACTACAGAAGCTTCTGACCTTCATGCCCAAAATGAAATGCTTAAAGCTATTCCTAAGCTGATTATGGATTCTGACAACAAAATGATGAATAATAAGCTCTTAATAGAAGAGGTCAAAGCAGCAGTTTTTCAACTACATCTAGATAAAGCACCAGGCCCAGATGGTTTCCAAGCCGGCTTCTTCCAAAAATGTTGGCATTTCATTGGAGAAGAAGTATGGCAAGTTGTGGAAGCCACTAGAAATTCAGGATCTTTATTAAGTGAAATTAATAATACCTTCTTTACTCTTATTCCGAAGAAAGATGAGTTTTCGGAACCAGGGGATTTCAGACCTATCTCCCTTTGTAATACCATATACAAGATCCTATCAAAATGCTTAGCTAATAGAATCAAATCCATCCTTCCAATGATTATCTCGGAAGAGCAGATGGGCTTTGTAGCAAATAGATCGAATCTGGATGGTATTATTATAGCGCAAGAAATAGTCCATACCACTCAGATAACAAAGGAACCTAGTATGTTAATGAAAATTGACATTCAAAAAGCATACAATAAAGTAGATTGGAGATTCCTGTGCAAATGTATGGAAGCGTTTGGTTTTTCTAAATAATGGATTAATCTTATCTTTAACTACATCTCAACTCCCAGGATTTCTATTCTTGTCAATGGTACCCCGGAAGGATTTTTCAGTATATCCAGGGGCATTCCGCAAGAAGATCCATTATCCCCCTTTCTATATGTCATTAATGCAGAAGCGTTGGGGAGATCAATTACTAAGCTTCATTTAGAAGGGAAAATCTTGGGATTGAAAGCCTCAAAAAATGTGTCGAATATAACTCACCAACAGTTTGCGGATCATACGATTTTACCTGGATTAGCTAGTAGATAGGAAGCGAGTGCCTTCAAAAGCATTCTAATTCTTTATGCGAAAGCCTCAAGTCAACATGTCAACCCTTCTAAGTCAGAAATTTACTTTATTAACACTAGCTCAAAAATTGAAAAAGAAATTTGTGGTATGATGGGATATAAAATTGGCAAATTTCCGTGTAAATACTTAGGTGTTGATTTGGATACAGGTCTCTTATCCTCCAAATTATGGCAACAAGTCATATCCAAAGTTCAAAATAAGAAAATTTCATGGAAAGGAAAGTGGTTAACTAAAGCAGGTAGAACAACTATGATTAAATATGTCCTTTCAGCCATTCCCACGTATCATTTATCGGTCCTACCCCTCCCAATTTGCATTAAAAAGGAATTAGACAAAATTATTCATGAATTCTATTGGCAAGGTCCTTCCGAGGAAAAAAAAATTGCCCTTATCAAATGGGATACTCTATGTAAACTGATTTCTAAAGGGGGCCTAGGCATTAAAAATCTATTATGGCAAAACCAAGCCCTCGGGGCTAAACTTATATGGAGAATGTTCAAAGAATCAAGCAGTAAGTGGGCATCAATTTTATTACATAAGTACATCCTTGATGTGGATCCCATCAACATTTTCAGGTCTCAATCACATGTTAAGGGCTCACGGATATGGAATTTTATTAAGGACTGCAGAGGGATTATCAGCAAATTCCTTTCTTGGGATGTAGGAGCAGGAGATCAAGCTTTATTTTGGGAGGATTCATGGGCAGGCCTTCCCTCCCTTAACAAACTAGGTTTCTCCAAGGAGTTTATGGAAGGATGCAAAAGAGTCATTGGCCCTTACCTTAAGGACTACCTAGGCAAGATGGAAGACAATAAATGGAATGTTACAAATATAATTAAGGATGTTTGGCCAGAGAAGAACAACCTCCTAACAATCTTAAATGATAGAGAAGTAATTCTTAAAGATAGACCAGATACTTTAATATGGACAGGATCTAACAACAGAAAATACTCTGTTAAGGAGGGTTACAATATAATTATTAAGAACCAAAATATGGATAACATTGATATACCTTTGAACCTTTGCTGGAACAAATCCTGCCTCCCTAAAGCTGGATTGTTCTTATGGGCGACATTACAAAATAGAATTCTTATTGTAGATAGGCTTAATAAATTAGGATTTGAAGGACCATCTAGATGCCCGCTATGCGAAAACCATTCTGAGGATGCCAATCACATTCTCCTTAATTGTCTTTTTTCTCAAAATTGTTGGAATTGGCTTCATCAAAGTTTAGGATCAAAATCTGCTTCTCATTGTGATTTAATCAGCAACCTTAAAGCGTGGGCATCTCTGTATAAAGACAATCTCTTCAAGGACATATGGACAATAGCACCTTCTATATTAGTATGGGAATTATGGAAAGAAAGAAACAGAAGGATTTTTATGGACCAAAAATTAACTTGGAACTCAATAGCTAACAAGATAGAAGCATCCATTGTAGAAATTATTAACAATAAACTCAAGGACAAACAGAGCTATGAAGATTCCTTTAAGAGTTGGGATAACAGAATCAGGTGCAAATGGCCAAAACTAGCTATCCCTCCCCTCTATGGTAAAGGGGGATCCAAAACTAAAATGGATAGAGCATCCTATAAATGGATACCACCAAAAGCTGGTTGGTATAAACTCAAATTTGACGGAGCATCCCAAGGCAATCCTGGGGTAGCAGGTATAGGAGGGATCATCCGCAATTGGAAATCAGAAGTGGTAGCAAAATTCTCAAGACCCATTAGCCCTACAACCAACAATATGGCCGAATGTGTAGCGGCATTAGAAGGGCTTAAATTATGCAAAAATCTTAACATTTCAAAAGTAATTGTTGAAGGAGACTTCCAAATTATTATCAACACCATCCGCACTAAAAAAACTCCTAATTGGGTTTTAAATTCAAAAATAGAAGAGATTAATTTATTAATGGATAATATTCCCAATTATGAAATCAGACATACTTTCAGAGAAGGAAACACAGAGGCTGATAAGTTAGCGAATCTAGGTGCCAATGGAGTAGTAACATTGGAACAGCATATATAATAGTTTAAGAGGTATTTTAATGATAAGGTTAAGGTAGAGACCTTACCCTGTGTTAACCTCAGTAGGAAGATTGGGAAACTGACTCTCCTATGAGGATACAGGATCTTCATATAGAGACATTCTAACCATAGGAACCCTTCTTACTTATAAGAATATAGGAGCTCTTTGGGGAAGATAGCTTACTAAAGAATCATATGGGACCCTTAACTAATAATAAATTAGATTAATCAGAGATTATGAGTAGGTTTGAAAACTTAGCCTTTCCTTTTAGACATTGTAGCTCCACATTCCTTTAATCTCTTGTCCTTTTAAAATGCAATATTGAGTCTCTTGGCTAGTTCTAGCAAGAGAATGGAGCAATTTTTTAGCTCTGACCTTTGCAGCAATACAATCAAAAGATCTAGCACAACAGAGGTTTAATAACTATCATAGGTGAACATCAAACCCAGTATACTCTTGCTAATATACCTTCTTACTGTTGGATTATAAAAAAGAATCTAACTCATTAATTACTTCTGTCCCAGTAATCAAAACATAAAATCAGCTATTCTAATTCTTGTTCCCTCCTACCCCGCCAAGTATGTATACTATAACAACCAGAACCATGGTATATTGCCTATTTATTTAATGAAGATACTCACGCCCACCTTTCTCCTCCCCGAGTTGAACAATACTCCCCTGTTAGAGTAATAATCAAGCTATGGGCTCATTTAAATAATAAAGCAAGGTGTCCCTTGATATCGATTCAAAGATTATATCATTAACTATAACATGTGTATCTCAGGATTTCAATTACGACTCTAGCATATTCACCTAAGGATTGTATCCTTTCCTTCATCTCCACCCATAGTAGATGGGTCAGATATATTTTGATGAACTATCCCTTCTATTTATTGAGTTTTTTATATTTCCTCCACTTAGCACCTTTCGATATCATGATTGCTACAGATTTCCCTCCTGGAAGCGGACTAAAGGATAGCTATCATTATCTAAGTTGGGATGAAGGTGTCTCTGTTGGGAATGATAACTTGGTAGTCTCAATACAGCCAATCAAGCATTTATGTTATTATAGCCATTATAACTTATATATCTCAGTTCCTTCTTGTCGTCATGATAATAGAGTTCAGAAGATCCTCGGCTTTAGCAAGGCTTCCTCCATTAAAGCTGAATTTTATCCCTTCATCATTTTTACCTGCCAAGGATTAATATACATCCAGGTTTGCATAATGCACTTTATTAGTCTATCCTTGGAGATATCTAGATCCCTGTAATATCTAGACATAATTACAAGTCCCCCTTTTTAGAACACGGATATCATCTTTCTCGAAGGTGCTTATCTCTACTCATTATTATCATGACTTGCATCGATTACCATCGATATCTCTCTAGATTAGTTGTGTTCTGGTTCTATCTTTTTATCCCTTTCTTCTTTCGATTTGTAGTGGGTCTAGGGTTAGACTGCTTTCTCTTTAGCATTACATAGTAAGAACTCCAGCTCTGGTTTGTCTGGCAAGCCTACCCAGCCACTTACTAGTCCAAATATGGATACTAAACTACTTACTTTCTATACTAAAGTGGACAGAGCCATGGCCTTTAGAGGCCCAATTTTCCCTAAGAGATGGAATCAGATGCTAACTCAACTCCCAGATTCAACCAGAAGGGCGCTGGTGAAGGCTATAGGGGATCAACACTTTGACAACTCCTTTACCTACAGAACAAATGGAGGGGTCATTGGCCAGTTTATAGCCCTTTCTTCCTTTGCAGGCAAAAAGGAAGAGGACATAATATCAGTAGCTAGGGAAGTGTTCTTAGCAGAACATCTGGGTGGTTTGGAGAAGATGGTCCATTGTATTGACCAAAACCTCACAATCCCTTACCTAGATCGAACTATGTGAACTTGCATTGAGGAATTAGATACTATCCCTCAGTCCGACAGGGTGGCTCTCATGACTTTTAAGGATGAAGATAGTTTTGATGAACACTGGCCGGAGATGGAGAGAAATATTGACTACCTCTACAAAGAAGTACTGGAGGAAAGTATGGATATGAAGTGGAGGTTTAACTATTGGAGGAATGAAGGTTTCGATCTTCTGACTCTCCTAGACGATAAGCTTCCTGAGCATATCCATATCATAGCCCCGGTAATGCCCAAAAGTACCAGGAAAGTGAACAAAGGTAAGGATGAGGAGGAAAACATTATAGTTATGATTAAAGACAACAATGTCTAGAAAGGTACTGCCATTCAGAAGGCCCGCTTGGAGTAAGTCACTTTGTTCATAGTATATACATAGCATGTACATAGTAGCTTGGAAAGATGAGCACTATGTACATAGTATGTGCAAATTCTGTAAAGATCTAGAATATTTTAAAGGGTTATTAGCAACAAAGGCAAGTTGGGATGTATTTCAGTATAATTCACTATAACGACCGAAGATAGACTGTAACTAACAATTTTGGTGTCTTTAGTTACTTTAAAGAATAGCATTATGTTAAGGAACAGTATATGCAAATTTGATGTATATACAATATCTACCTACAATTTTGATGTAAATACTATTTTCATGGTTATGAGTACAATATTTTCATTTGTAAACAGCATATGTACTCTATATTTAGTCTTAAGGTTAATATTGTCAGGATGCCTACTCTATTTTTTCTTTTTGAATCGGGCCTCTTAATTTCTATGGCTTATCAGAGTATTTAAAGAAATCTCATTTATTAATCCACAAACAGAGCATAGAAACTAAAGTGGCTCCACTCTACTGGAGTTAATCTCCACATTCAGAATTTGGGTGGGTTTCTTTCTACAATAGACAAATAGCAGAGCACATTAATAAGCCTAATCGATTTATAGAAATTCCCTGCGGAGATAGCCAGTGCTTTTAGCAGTAGATTCCTTTCATGCCTGGTAAGTCTATAAAGCAGATACTAGACAGTTGTATGCCTTAGAATAGTAATTTAATGTAATTAGTTCAAGAATATATTCCCCAGTCAGTTCTGGAAGCATATGTGTCAAGCAATAAAAGGAATCTTTAATGCAGAATTTATTCATGAAGCCCAATACAGTCGTAGAATACTATAAAATTGAGTCTTATATAAAGGAGCTCATGGTTACTAACGGCATTAAAATTCAAAAAAGTTTTTTGATCAAGTTGATCTGTTAGTCACCAATCTTGAAATCAACATAAATAATATTAACTTCAGACTGGTGATTAACAGGAGAACTCTTGGATCAAGCTAGAAATTGAAAAGAGTACATAGTATGTATATTATTTCATTTGAGTAGTGCAAAGCATTGCATACACTGTGTGGATTTTGGCATCTTATCTTATTCCACACTATACATAGTAAATGTATATAGCATAGGCACTATGTTTTGATGTATAGATCAGCTTCTGTCATCAGATTTACATGTAGCATAGGATTTGTATGGAGACCTATAGCAAGAAATGTACAAATAAGAGTAATTAAATCATATTTTAAGGTAAATCTTCTTCCTTTTTGTCTCTCCCTAACATCTCCTTACTCAATGGTCACATGATCGCATGCGGTTAGAAAGCCACATGCGATCATGCGACAAGCCTTTACTATCTATCTTCTTGCCATGCAAGACACCTCGAGCTAACCAAAAATTCAAATTGCTGGCTAAAAACTCGCGCTCGAGATCCGATTGCAATTTTAACCCCAGCTTCACCCTGGGTTTATTTTCCCTCTTAGTTGCCAAGTCGCTTAACTTTTTCTTAACCTCGATTACATCCAGCAACCACGCAAAATCTCTTAACCGTGCAACCGTGAATCCGCTTTACCATCCCTAAGCCCACCAACTGAGATTCTAATCTAACGGCGGGCGCATGATCTCATGGGGTCAGAAGATCCCATGAGATCATGCGACCGTCGTTGATCCTCACCGCAAGGTCATCACAAACTGAGACTCCATCAGACCCATGAGCCATTGAGATCCTCATTAGATGGTTGTCGCATGATCTCATGGGCTCGGAAGATCCCATGAGAACATGCGACAACCGTCGGATATTCACTACACTGGCACTTCACTTAAGTAATCCGAACCCACCTACAAATGTTCGTCACCACTAGTCGGTGAATGAGAAACTAACACATCTCCCTAACCTGACACTTCGGACCCACAAACTGCTTGTCACATGATCACGTGTGGTTAGAAAGTCACATGTGATCATGCGACCAATCGCATGATGTCACCCTACTAGTCCACAAACCACCTGTTGGCTTGTCGCATGGTCGCATGCAGTCTTGAGACCGCATGCGATCATGTGACCAACATAAAAATAGCTTTTCTTGACTGCTGATAAAAAGAATGTTGTCGTTAGGAAGAACTGGTGCGAAGATGTGAAGAGGTTGAAAACACAAAGGATTTTTGGGCCGAAAGTTGAAATC
>BSBK01002771.1:2500-67500 GCA_027943335.1 Chamaecyparis obtusa | reverse complement strand
TTCCATCTAGTTTTAGATTCTTTTTGATTGAATGGCTTAATAGAATTACATATTGGTAAATGATGTGCTCTTGTACAAAGTTGGCTCTTTCTTAGATCTATGAGTCTTCCTTACTATACACATCCTTCCACATATTTGATCTTATCTTCACATACGTCCATTTTTGCATTCTATCTTTGCACATAGTCCCATATATTCATATTGCATCCCCAAATCAACATCTTCTTGTCTTAGTTTAATCCTATGACATTCAAGATTTGTATTGCTCCACATGGATTCAACCAAAATTCAAACTTTAAATAGATAGAAACTCCTACCTGTCCCACAAGACATTATGAGCCAATACAATATATGTTTGCATGATTACATGCTATTTTTGTATTAAAGACACGCAATATGTTATCATTAATTTTAATTACTCATTAAGAAACCTTACACATTATAGTGAACATAATTCTATAAACACTTCACATTGAAGCATTCAATGATTTAAATTTTGCATTTCTCATTCTATCTCATTTACACAACTAAAGAATGTTATCTATGATTATTTTCATAACCATAAAGTTAGTCTAATCATTAGAAATTTAAAAAACACACAATTAAACATACTCCGAAATCAAATTTAAAAATTATAAAATAGATATAAACCATTTCAAAAACCCATAAGAGTCTGTCAAGATAGCTGCTGATCTTCATAGTATTCAATCCAAACACTATTTAGAAAATCACAGGAGCAAACAAAAATATATTCTATTATAAGTCCTTTATACCCTTTTCATCTAAAATCTCTGATGGTAAAATTGTTTCCATATTTGCATGGTGTAAAGCAACATACACCAAGAAATTCCAGAGATATGCAAAATAGAGATCCACAAGAGTCTAATTTAGTAAGTTAAGGCTTCTTTGCAACCCATTGTTGGTATAAGTGGAGCAATTCTACAGCATTCTTAGATTCAAATTTCCCAAAGTTTGTGTCATGATTTTCAAGAGTATCACGTTTCCTGGTGCCCCCTGATATTGGGTGATTCTTATCATGAGGATGATCATAATGATGAAGTAATCGCCTCCATTTATTTATCTGCCCATCCCAACTACGCTTGCTACAGACTTGCTTCACATCTGGTGTCTGAGGATCATGCCTTTTTCTCTGCTCCCTGTAAACAACATTTTATCAGGGAAAACAAATCTGAATGACATGTCATATCTTGGTCTGTTAAAAATCTCATAATTCTCTTCTCTAATCTTACTTTGAGACAAAGTATAAAAACACTTGCAATTGAAACCAGAAACTGCAATGCACAGATAGAAGAATATTAAGTATTCTACTTGAATAGATGTAGATACTCATTTTTATTGAGGAATCATTTTTTTAATGTGATATTTTGTAAAATATGTTTTACATTTTATATGGTATGTTTTTTTAATTTGTACATTTTTGGTAGTTTTGTGGCTAAATTTGAGAAAATTGGTCACATAAAATTTATCTCATTTAATTTTAAGTATTTGGTTTGAGAATATTTTGGAAGTAATTTTTGAATTTTTATTTTTTTTCACATTTTGTTTATAAAAGTAAATAAATGTTCATGCAATTATTAACAAAAACATTCTTAATTTCTTACCTGAATTACGAGTCAAAAACAACAATGGAGGCCTAAGATCAACGGATTCAATTCTATCAGTCAAAGGATGTGAATAAAAGATTGTATATATGGAAAAAGTGTTTTAATAATGTGAGTCATAGATCATATATAAAAATAAATTAAATCTACCAAAAATCAGTTAACAACATTTGGATCTTTTTTTGGGTGGTATTTAGGTTTTTGATGCAGATGTAACATTCCTACTAATCTTTGTAATAGGATGGGTGATGAACGAAGTTTTTCTTTGCTGATTCTTTTCTCCCGGAGCCTTTTTTGAATCAGCTTATTAATATAAATAAATAAAATTCGCTTAAAAAAAATATTTGGATCATTGATTATAAAACAATGTGTTGTTATGACAATGCTTGGTATTTTCCCAAAATCAAATTTAAGATTAGTAGTAATTCTAAGTACTCAATCTTGTTTAAACTTGTACAAAGGAATATTAGGACTACTTCAAGAATATAATAGAAGGAATGATGTATGATTCAATACTAAGGCTTGCACAACTCTAATTTCAATTGTATATAAGGACAAAAAAGAAGAATGAAAATAAAGCTAAACATTTCAACATAATGTCTTCAAGAACAACATAATGTCTTCAAAAGGACAAATAAAAGGGAAAGTGGTTTTATTGTGGGTCCCAAAAACATTTCAAGAAAGAATAGCTAAATTGTTAACATTTGTTGAAGCTATATGGTTTCAAATAGTCAGCAAAAGAATTTATGTATTATCATTATATTCATAAATTTTGGTACATTGAAGTGTTGGTAATTAAATGCAAAGAGGGTTCAAAAGGAAAAGAAATATTCTTAGATATTGTAGAGGGTAAATGATATCCCATAAAGGCATAAGGGATATTATTGTCTTTATTGATTATTTCTTTATAGTGACATTTATTATTTAAAAATAAATTAAATGCATTGAAATATTTAAGATATTCAAATATTTTACTAATAAATAGGTGTGGAATCTTTTGACATGTAAAAGGTGTCTAATGGGTAAATATACTTCTAATATATTAAAAATATTTTATGCAAAGAAAGAGAAATAATTAGATTATATGGTGCTATGAAAAAAATGGTGCTACAACAATATATTTTAATAATAAGAGATGTCAATTAATATGAAGGGTCAATTGTACATAAACTAAGAGATGAAGAAAATAAAGGCTGTGATTATAAACCAGTAAAAAATGAGAGACCAATAAAAATATCAACCACCAAAATAACAAGTAAAATAAATTAATAGATAAATGAAAACCTCAAATCATATAAAAATGATGCATCTAATTAGAAGGCTTGTATTATCATGCTAATATTTTTTTATCAAAGTGGCATCCACTAAATTTGCATTAGTAATTGTAGAAATATTATATTTTTTCATATGCACCAAGTAGATATAAAATGTGATACTTAAGTGTGGCTCTAAGGAGTGGAGTTTATATGAAACAACCTAAGTTTTATATACAAGGGGAACAAAAATTATTGCACTAGGGTGAAGGATATATATCAATTATAATGATAATTCAAGTGTTTATATTAATAATGTTGGTGAAACTAATAATTCTAGTGAGACATATGCTCATTATAGCTAGACATTTTAAGTTTAAACTAGTAGTTGGATTTGAGATGATCAACTAGGTAAAAATTATTATTATCCAGACATTCATGTTTTGATTGACTTGTAGAAGAAAAAAATCACATTGAATAAGAAAGGTAAATATAAGAAATTCTCAAAATTTTGAAGATGGATAGTTGCAAAGTAATACGTATTCCAATACAAACTAGAAAGGAACTTTCTTCAAGATAGAAGAATGTCATGTGACTCTCATTCCATATCAAAATGTATAAGATGTAAGCAAATTAATATTCAAACACTAGTAGATCCCAACATTAGGTAGTTCTTAAAAGCTTTATGGTTTGGTTTCAACAAACAATTAGATAGGAGTTCAAAAGAGTCATTAAGCTAAACTGAATAATGTAATGTAAATAGAAAGGGAATATTGTTGACTAAAGTTTGGATTCATTGTACTACTTCATTTCTAGTGGAGGTGTAATTTCAAAAGGAGCTGAAAAATAATCAATAATTCATTTCTTAAATATAGAATGAAAACATAGCATCTTCTCAAATCATGGAAGAAATAATTTAGCTGATAAAATCATTCTAAAATATTAAGATTTAAAATTTTTGAAAAATAATACAAACAACAATATTGAATTATGTTAATTAAAATTATAAAATAATATCAAAAATTTCTAAATTTCATTATTAAAAAAAATATTGAAATATAATTATATTTTATAGTTTTTAATCAATTGAAAAAAAATATTAGACAAAGATAATAGTGGGCAACACAAACAATAGTAATAAATTCATTAACAAAAATATTTAACATATATTTTTCTATTTAATATATCACATTTCATTATATAAAATAAGCAAATCTATGTAAATTTATTACATCTATCATGTAGCTTTAATCAAAGACCTCAACCAGAATTTTGTAAACACCCTTTCCCGTTTGTTTGCTGGAATTGACCTGGAATTAGAAAACGAGAATTGGTTTCCACACACAAAATTAAATTCCCAATTCCAATTCCATGCCTCAATTCTAATTCCAGGTCCTGAGGTGGATTTCTGAATGCTCATTTTGGACCAAAATTAGAATTAACCTTTACCAATTCACCAATTCCTGTTTTCCAATTCCAGATCAATTCCAGCAAACAAACAGAAATTTTTTTTTTAAAAAATGAATGAAGTAATTATAGATCTAGATGCCACCATTGAGAAAAAATGTTTTTAAAAAAATGAAATGCATACCTGGGTACCACTTCAATATAGTTTTTATAGCCCAGAGTGTTCTTCCCATACTCAATTTGCTTCTGTCTCTGTCTTATTCTATGGGGATCACTTTCCTCCAAAACCTCTGCAACAAATTATCCAGATAAATTCATCATTAATGGAGGAATATGATTCCCACTGAAATAAAGGCCAACATCAATATATCCAATACAAAAAGAATAAAATCTCACTTTTGGGTATATTAGTCTGAAACTGTAAAGACTTTTGACATTCATCTTCACTTGTATTGACATTACCACTGTGTTCATCATTTCCTTCAAATTTCTGATACATCTGATCAGAGCCTGCAACCGAATCGATTTCTTTGTACATCTTTTTTGGGCTTGCAGAATCCATCACAATTTACACACCTTAATTTCTCAATCTAGAATGAGTATCGAAACTTGTATAACAAACAAAAATCCAAACTGAACTTTTCTCAGAGCATATGAATGCTTACAGATCAAAAATGAACTTGGAAGGCCAGGGAATGATAAGGAATTTTATGATGATAATTGGAAGATATTGAAATAGGTAGTATGTCAATAAAACACCGTTTCGAGAGTGCTGTTCTTAAATAAGCATAACCACTGTTTAACTTTCTTTTGCATACGACTCATGAGGTGCCGACTTAATTTAACAAATAATTCATAGAAGCCCCACTTTTGCCATTAGCAAAGGTTGACTAATGAAGGAATGTATTCTAATTTTTTTAATTTTTTTTTTTTTTGGGTCAAAAAAGTTGTGCGTGTTTGTTTGTCTTTGAGGAAATTGAAAGATCCTACTATAACTTACAACCTCCCCTAATAAAATTATAAAAGTAATTCATATGGTTGTAATGGTGAAACTTGTATATTCTTTTTAGTTGTTATTTTGTATCTTTTAGAGGAGTATTTTAAATGTAATAATATATTAATAAGTGTTTTTTATATTAATCAATAGCAAAAATTAGGGTGTTGACCCCTTATAGTACAATAGCCCAAGGGCGTATAATCACAATATACTAGCAATAGATAAACATCAAAACCAACCTATAACAGAGCCATTAATAGAAAAATATAGGTCGTAGATTGGCAGCCTATACACATGAAAGTTAGCGTCATCGCACCAAGTATTGTCAGATAAAGGAGAGTAAACATAAAAACTACCTAGAAATATACTAGTACAGCCAAGTTGTAACATAACCAACAAGAGTTTGAAGAGCCACTCGGGCTGAAAGCAAAAATAAAACACATATTTGTACAGGGGCCAAGAATCTGGGTCCTATTAGACCTTATGAGAGGATCTGATATCACAGTTTGATTGATGCAACACATTGGACTAGTTGTAAGTTAGGAATTTGAACAACTCCTTATAGTTACCTTCCTCCTTCTCATCTTCACCCAGAGTCTTGCATTGCATGAGGCAAATAGAGGTTGCCAAGTTATGCATAACCCGAAGACTAAATCTAGAAATGCTAACCAACTTCATTTCAACCTCGCTCACCCTATTCTTGAGAGTCTTCACCTCATTTTGGAGGCATGTCAAGTCAATGGCCAAAGCCACATTAAATGGGATTGGTTTCTCCTTAGGATGCGACAAGTAAATATCCAATAATGGAAGTTCCTCCTTTAAATTTTCGCTATGGGTTGAGTTGTCAGAGGTGGAATTATCTAAGCTACCACTATCATCAGTCCTTGTAGCATCATCCTTCTTGTTACAGGTTTTCTTACTTCCCTCATCAACAACTTGGTTCCCCTGTTTTGTATTCTCTTTGGAGTCATAATCCACAAGCATTTTTTTTCTTTTTTTCATAGATCTATTTTCTAGTCTATTATATATGTGGGGGGTGTTATGTTCCTCTTTCATATCCTCATCAACATTAGTGCTAACCTCCTAGACAAAGAATCTAGATTTTGTGGCAGGGGGGGAGGTTTTTTCCTTTCCACTTGGAAGTCAAGAGAGGAGAATCTTTACCCTTAGGGGCAGTGTCAGGGGCAATAGTATCAGAATTCTAAATTTTAAGGGTACTCAATCTACTAGCCCTTGGGCTCTTAATGCCTTTTTTTCTTTGTCTAGCCAGGCATGTCAACTATGACAATGGGTGGGGAGACTGTGAGAAAGGGGCCTCATAGACAATGATAGGCTTAGGAGGGCATAATGCAAATTGAAATTTGTAAAGCCTAAAGATGAGGCTCTAATGGAGGTAAGTTATCTTTTTACCTTGACGAATACAATACCTAATCTCAAACACATAATTTTCAAGAGAATTCAACAAAAAAATAGAAAAGAGATAGTTTTGTGATTCCTGAAGTGATTAAGAATCCTCTTATGGTAATAATAGTAAACTTTAAAATGCTCTTCCAAAGTAAAGTACCTCATTCCAATGGGAGGGAAGCTTCATTCTTTCATATTTACCTTGCTTCTTTACAGGAGCCTCATTTCCCTTAAAAAACTCGTTAAGACTATCATTGTCAATAACACGAATAGTCTTCATCCATTTCCTACCCTTAGTAGAAAGCTCAATTGCCCAGGAGCGATGACCTCTTTTAGAATTTTAAAAGAAACACCCCCCCACAAAAACCCTTATGTTATTCCAGGAGTTAACAAATTGTGTATAGGGTCCCTCATCAAGATCATTAATGCATTCAAAAAAATTAGTAACCCCACCCTCCTTGTAGATGTGCCAAACTATGGGTCATTCATGACCTTCTCTGGTTCCCTTGACTCAATGCGATTGTAGTCACACCCCATAACAGTGCTAGAAAGCACATGGAAATCAACATTGAAATGAGAAATATAATTGTTCTGATTAAGTAAAAACAAGATTTGAATGGTCCTGAAACCTTATACAAAAGTAGCAAAATATAGAGCAATGAAAGACCAAAAAACAACTGTGGTACCCCATAAAACAAACCAAAGGAGCTAACTATAGCTCCTACCAGTTGGAGATAAAAAATCCCAACCAACCTAAAAAAGGGCGATCAAGATTTACATTTTTGCCCATCCTTATGTGAACGTAAGTTCATATCAAAAGGAGTGGAAGATTTAAATTTCTTTCCTTTAACTATTCTCCACCCATCCTCCACCTTATCAGTAGCCTTCTTCCAAGCCAAAGAAGAGCAAGAAGCATTAGCTTCCATAGAAGGGACAAGGAAAGCACCACCATTCCCCAAAACCCTCCCAGAAGAACCACGAGCAACAACACCTACATCAAAGGATGACAAGACTATTGATCCAAGGACAATGTCAACGAATTGGTCAGGGACAGCATTAGCGGCACCAAGAGGGACATCATCAATAGTTTGAAGCAAAGCCTCTTCAGAGACAGCAACCGCATCAGAGACAACATCAGAAGCTTCTAAGATAGCATTAGTAGCATCAAAGACAACATCAAAATCTTCAGCCAAGGCATGATCAGACTGAGGAGGACAAGCAGCCGACCCCCCATCCTTAGAGACTTTATGAACTATATAATGGTCATCAGAAGCCCCCGATCACCAAGAAGGAAATTTCTTTGATTTAACCTTATCAGATGAACATCGTGTAGCAAGATGGCCACTCTTGTGGCATTTCCTGCATCTGAACGAGATTCCCTCATAATCTAGATTTTGAGTCCAAGAGCCCCTAGAAGAGGCCAAAGTTATCTTCTCAAGGAGACCCTTGTAGACATCGACCTCCACAAGAATACGAGCATAAGTTGTCTTAAAAAATTTTGAGGAGTCTGAATCCACCATCTGGAAATCCCCAATAGCCTCACCCACATATTTCAAAACAGAGTCCAGCCAAAGATGAAGGGGAAGATTTGGCAGTCTTACCCATAAGGATATTTTATTGAAATATTTAGAAAGAGGATCAAACCCCGGATACCAGGGTTTGGCCATCAAGGGGAAACGCTCCTCCCAAGTGAAACAACTATCACACAAGATAGTTTTCCTATCTTTGGCATTTTCAAATTTTACAATAAAAAACCCCCTTTCCACAGGGTATATCTGAACAATATTAGTTAAGATTGGTTCAGAATGTTTGGAAATCCAAGCATGCAAA
Source organism: Chamaecyparis obtusa (assembly GCA_027943335.1). NCBI lineage: Eukaryota > Viridiplantae > Streptophyta > Pinopsida > Cupressales > Cupressaceae > Chamaecyparis > Chamaecyparis obtusa. The sequence goes on along the minus strand of BSBK01002771.1, from coordinate 58,987 downwards.
TCAAAAAAAGATGGCCGAAACCCCCTAAAATGGAAGATATCAACATTGGAAGAGAAATCTTCTGCAGTTTTTAAAATCTCATCAACTGTATTAGTATCAAGATTGACCATAATAGGGTTACTTACAGAAACAAGCTTCATAAGAGGAGAGGACCGATGACCACCCACCCCAGCTTCTATAATTGTTGATATAGAAGAAGAAAGTTTATATTACCACTAAATAGTTTAAAGGCAAGAAGGGATCTTATTTATCTAGTTGGGTGGAATTATTAGACCATGCCCTCAAGAAAATAGACCCACACAAGTTGTAATCTCACAAGCGGATGTACTTTCAATATGGCATAAGTAGCGTACATATCATTATGGAAGGGTTAATAATAAATATAACTTATTCTAGTCATAATTATCTCGTAATATCATGCCATTATTATTGTGAATGTATTGTTTTTGTCATTGTCATTAATAGTTGTCATTGATGTCAATGTACCTTGGCTGATTAGATGAGGTTATGTTATGACGCTTTGGTGATCTAGATTGTCATGTTCTAGATGTTGTTTTGTAATGATCTATCTTGACCATGTTTATTCTGGTCCCATTCATATTGTAACATAATGAGATACACTCTTTTGGGCCTGGTTCAATCTGGAAATTGGTTAACATGCTTCAAAAACATAGTATGCACTATAATGTGTAAATTCTATTCTTTGGCTTTGGATATTATGGTAAATGGGTAGTATGTTATTTTGAGCGAGGAGTTTTTGTTTAGTCCAAGTTTCATTCTTTTCCAACGCGAGAATGTTTTGTGGTGACCTAATTCAACTTTTGTTTGATTGACTTAGAAGATTATGAAAGCATGGAATGGTATAAGTAAAATATGATTTTGTTTGATGTTTATGTGTGTGGAAGAATGCAAATCAAAAAGGAAAAATGTAGATATTGTTAAGTATGTGATAGTGTGCCACCAGAGGCAGAAAATCATAGGGTTCTTCTAGTGTTATAGTTGGTGACATTTATTTCATTGGTGGATTACCTTTCATTTTTATTCTTTGGAAGTGAGCCTTTTCCTATTATTTGTGATAGCTAGGTAGTGAGCCCACCTGTAGTGAGAAACTTGGCAATGAGCTACCCTTTGTAAAAATCATCTTAACTGGTGTATCATAATTGAGAATTGGCATCCTCCATGGTTTTTCCCATCTTGGATTTTCCACGTAAAAATATAGTGTTCATTGTGTATGGTGTTCTTGTGTTCTTTTATATCTATTTTATTTATCTAATTGAATTAAGGTTGATCCAAATCAATTAAGATTAAGAAAAATATTTTATGATAACTGATTCACCCCCGTCCCCCCTCTCAGTTAACTGGGTTGGTCATTAATTTGTATCAGAGCTTTGATTTCTTGAAGAAGAGCTTAACCGCTTGAGGTAGATCCAAATATGCATAAATTGACAATTCCTATGTTTGATGGATCTAACTACAGTTTCTAAAAAGTGTATATGAGATGTTGCCTGATTTCCTTAAGCTACAATACTTGGAAAGTTGTTGAGAAAAAATATGTTGTACCAGCAAATGGTCCTACTACTGTGGATGAGATTTCATCTTATGAAGAGAATGAAAAATCAAGGTATGTAACCTATAGTGCTTTATCAAAGATTGAGTTAATGAAACTTATTTCGTTGAACATTTCTTATGAAGTTTGGGAAAAGCTGAAAGAAATATATGAAGGAAATGATAGAGTAGGGTTATCAAAGAAGTTGACAGAGAAGTGTAGTTATGAAATCTTGAGAATGGAAGAGGGTGTGTTGGATACAACTGAGAGGGGGGGTGAATCAGTTGTATGTCGTTAATATAAAAATTTATCCTTTCATATCAAAATAGTAAATGCAAATCTGAAACCTCAAAAATAATAACATATGATACATTGATACAAGGTATAACTATAAACATCATAAGATTGATATGAACAAGAAATTAATTGCTACAAGGATCATCCAGCACTGGTATAGGAACATCATAATCTCAAATGGTAAAAGAATCACTACCGCTCAACCTTATGGAACCAAAGTTCCACTCCCACCATGCTAAGGAGATAACAATAAACCCCACTTGGATAAAAATCACAAAATCCAATATAAAAAAAACAAATAAGCAATTGATCCTAAAATCTCTCTATCTCAAAAGGTACCACACTCACTCCAAAGGTGAAACATACCAATCCAAGGAAAGAAAGTATAATGCCAAGGTACACAAAATAATGATAAGAAAAAATAACCAATATCAAACTACCAACGAGTTCCAAATACCAAATAATTACCAACCACCAGATAATACTGACAACCAGAGGAAAATACAGAAACTATAGAGGAGACTTAGGCTACATAATATAGGAGTGTCATCACATGGTCATCTACTTGAGATACCCTAGACTCATCTTTCTGGGACCCCAGACCCTCAAGCATGGAGTTATCCTAGACTGGCCACTCTAGACCTCGAGCCCTCAATACAATCCATGCAGAACTAGAATACCTTCTCATTAAGAAGAGGAAATGCAATCATACCTACTCTCTAGGTATCATCCCATTCCCAATCTTAGCCTATACAAGCACTCAAGGCATGGGTGAAGCATTATCACTAATTATATTTTAAATGTTCTCTCCAATTTAATTACTATGTTATCACTTGTTAACAAACTTGTGATTGGTTACTCTGGTATTGACCACTTTGGTTCTTAGACCCCTATTGTAAGCCACTCCCCTAAGATGCACCTATTTAACCTCCCCTAGGCTCATAAGTCATAAATAATCACCTAAGTCCCATAAAAACATAATGATCAAAATTTCTAGTTCCTACAAAGCATAAGGAACAACCTCTAGTTCAACAATCCATAAAATCATAAAACACACTCTCAAAGTGTTCTCATAATCATGAGCTTCAACAGAACATGGTTGGATAACAATAATCGAGACCATCACAAACACCACAATGCATATAAAATGGATCAACAAAAAACACATCTTGGGCCTTTGGTTCATATTTCCTAAAAGCCAACTTAAATTTCCCATAGAAAACAAGATTACCAAAACAATCGCATAATAAATCACGAATCAAAGATTCCCAAACAACTAGTTTAATAAAACATTCATACTTGGTTTAAATTTTAAAAAATTAATTAATAACAACACTTAATACACAAAATTATTGCAGGTTCGCATATAGAAAATAAAACCGGGAAAGCTTTAGGCAGTCGCATTTAAATCGGTGGTTGCAGTTCAAAAAGAGTTGGGCAAGTAGAGAGGTCGCATGATCGCATGGGTGGGAATGAAGCCATGCGATCATGCGACAAGGCATGAGGCACAGCCGGTGGTAGGTGCGGAAGGTGGACGGAAGCAGGGGCAATTAATGTAGAGGCGGAAAGGAGTGTGGTCACATGATTGCAAGTGAGGAGAGAGACGCCTTGCGATCATGTGACAAGGCATTGAGAAAGCCTGCGGTAGAAAGAAGTATGGTGGACAGGGAAGATCAAAAATTGTCCTGCTAGCATCCACATCCTTCAACATATTGGACTCTCATTCATGGAGCATTTGCAACGTGATGGACTTATCCTAGTCAATGTCTTTGGTGTCTTCGCTGGCTCACAATGCACTCTCGAGGGCTGTTCAGCAGTATGAACTATGGGATGGTTTGGCGCTAGTTGGTGGACTATTTTCGCATCATGACTTGCTCTCAAATCACGATTGCTTTCTAATCTATGAAAGTATTAAACGGTCCCTCTATTCGCAAGATGCTCAATTTACAGAAAATGCACTTTGATTCTCGAATAGGCATTTGGGGTTTCACTTGGCAAACAAAGTCAGCATTCAAGTTAATGCTGTGTTAGACATCATGGAGCTGCCAAATCCACATCTTCCCTGTGTCTTCTCTAGTAGCCCGTGAGCTCTTTTATGGGTCCCTGACCTTAATACATATTCGACTGGCTTGGAGTTTGGTGGTGGTTAGATGTATAAAATGTTGTTGTCATAGGAAAAATTCACATAATCGGCGTATTGTACATGTCGCCGTCATTAGGGCACTTTTGAAGGCTTTTTGGAGTATGATCTAAAACTGGATTAGAAATATTGACATATTGCTCGAAATATGTAATATTTATGTATTTATATATCCTCGCATATATATGCATGTATATAACTATGATCCCGAGGTTTCTTACTGGTTCTTCCACGGGGGAGTTATTGAACCAGATTAATAAAATATGGTGGTTTCACCACTTTTGCTTTAAAAAAAAAACAACACTTAATACACATACTTGGTTTGTATTTAGTTGTGGACGGTGTGTATTGTTCCATATATACACATTTATTTGGAACCTTTGTTTTCCATATTTTTCAAATGTATTCATTCACATTTATGAGCGAAGACATAAGTGTATATTTATATTGAAGCCGTAGTGCCCCTTTGTTGTTCCTATCTATCTTATGATTTCCTTTTCATTTTTCTTATCATGTGGGTCAATCCTTTCTTGGTCATTGGTTCTTTCATGTTATATCTATTATTTTTTGATGTGATTGGAGCATATTTTATTAGACTCGATCAATTTGTATCTTGTCTCGTTCGTGCAGGATTGTTACTCTTTTCTATGTTCAAATATTTTTGGTACTTGACATATCTTTCATTTACTGCCTAAGTGTCACGAGGTATTTCGAGGATTGTTGCATCTTTGTACTTTGTATGAGGAAATGATGGTTAATTATGCCTCATTTTTTGGCTTTTTGATGTATTTATTTCATTCTATTTGTTAATTTTTTCATTTGCAATCAGCTCTCTGTCATTCCATAGCTTCCTAGTTTTTTGACTCATTTCACATTTTTTCTTGGTTTCTTTGGCTAATTTTTGCCCATCCTTCCCACTTGGTTGGCATTAGTACCAAGGTTGGTCTTTTTTTGTCTTGTAATGTGTTGCTTATGGATTATTATCCTTGTAATTTTAGGGTTTTTTTGGAGGTTCAAAGTTGGGAAAATCCTTTCTTGGGTCATATAAATGATGATATGCTTTCCATAGTCTTTGTGTGTGATCATCTACAGATTCACAGAGTTATTAAAAGGGTAATTAGATATGAAATTTTATTTCCTCTAGGTAAGTGCATAATTTTCCCTTCTCAAATATTATCGATCTTTATATCCAATGTTTTGGATTTATTACAATCCCCTTTTCCTTCTGGAATTGATTGTTAATCTGTATGTTAAACCTAAGTTTATGATTAATAATAAGTTACAAAGGGTTGTTCAAAAATATGATTTGTGGGGGGGTGTTTCTCTCATTGGAGGGTTATTCCATCACCATTCTTTGTTAAATAATCATGGGGTTTATGTTATTTTTGAAAATATTAAGAAGGCTCTTGAGCGTAAATCTTTTAGATTGGTTAAAGTCACCTTTCGCCAATTTGGAATATTTTTGGGGCAAGAGTGTATTAATGGTGTTCACTCAACTATTTATTCTCTTTTGGATCTTTTGGAACATGATACAGTGCCCACTTCTGCTAATATGGATAATTTGAAACCGTGTATGGCTTCTTCCCCCCTTCCAAACCAAATTCATGATCTTAATAGAATCGTTGATGGTGAATCTTTTAACATTTGTAAGCTTCATTTAGGTGTAGGCAGCTCCTTCTCAACACATATGAAGGAGTAGTTTTGTTCTCATTTTCTATTATAGGTTGTTCTTTTTTGTGATTTTGATTGCAGGATATATCATAATGGTGACTTGCAGTTGAGACATTGTATTTTCTTCTCATTCCAATTTTTGGACAACTTGTCTTTGAAGTCAAGGACTCCTATCTATTTTTCATTATTTTGTTAGTCAAAATACCTCATGGAAAGCTATAATGTATCGATGTAAACTATGTTTCTTCCTAGATGGAACTTGTGAGCAAAATTGCTCTAACCTTGGGTGTTTTTGCATGTAACTAGCTTCGGCTAGACAGGGGGCTTTCTTCTAGACTCTGCAACACATTTTTTGGTTTTAATTTTGTGAGCAATGACGGAAGTTTTTCTTTCTGGTTCTTTTCTCTGAGATCTCTTTTGAACCAATGTAAAAAAATTTAAAAAATTATTAATATAATATATATGAAGTGGCATTGCCACCTTGATTCAAAAAAAAAACACCAACTTAATTAAAATTCACACACACATATAATAACTAAAACATCTACATATACAAGTATTAAAAAAAAATTAAACAAACAATAATATTTATTTAACATATATTAATATAAATTAATAACATTGATTAATTAATATTAATATCTAATTAATAATAAATATTAATTAAATAAATTAGTATTATTAATATTATTAATATATAATAATTAAATAATAAATAAAAATTATTTAAATTAAATTTTAAAGTTAATAAAAAAAATTCTTTTTATTGGGGGAGTGGGGAGAACACAAGCCCCACCCCATGTTGTCACGACAACAAATGCTTATATATATTACAGTATTATGTTGATGTACCCTAATAGGTCATTTTTCTGGTAACCCCTTTTATCAAATACCTATTTTTTTCGTACCAATTCCTTTAACGTAATTTTATTTTCTTTTTCTTACAATTAAGAATTTAATATGTGATTCCTCCATTTTGTTAGGGATTTTTCTTGTATCCTTCAATTCTAAAAGAGAAAATGCAAACCAAACTTGGGACCTTCATCTAATTCACACAAATTTTCTTCTTCCTACAAATTGAGGGGCAAGAAAAGGCTAACTTGACAAGGCATGCAAGCCTTCTTCTCTTTGAGCTCCACACACTCAGACAGGTGTACCAAATAAAAGCATAAATCTGCATATATAATAACTTCCTTTGACAAAACTCTACTATGCAAACATGAATGTGGATAGTTCTCAGACCTATAAGGAATGGGAGTACAAGAATCAACCAATCTTATGTGAGATCCCACTTGCATAAGTGTTCCAAGAACTAGAATATATATATATATATATATATATATATATATATATATATATATATATATATATATATATATATATATATATATATATATATATATATATATATATATATATATATATATATATATATATATATATATATATATATATATAATTTTAATTTTAAAATATCCTTATATATATTACTGTATTATGTTGATGTACCCTAATAGGTCATTTTTCTAGTAACCCCTTTTTTTATCCAATAGATTCCTAAAATAAAATACATATATAATTTAGAAGAATATCCTTTAATCAAATACCTATTTTTTCAAACCAATTCCTTTAACGTAATTTTATTTTCTTTTTCTTACAATTAAGAATTCAATATGTGATTCCTCCATTTTGTTAGGGATTTTTCTTGTATCCTTCAATTCTAAAAGAGAAAATGAAAACCAGACTTGGGACCTTCATCTAATTCACACAAATTTGCTTCTTCCTACAAACTGAGGAGCAAGAAAAGGCTAACTTGACAAGGCATGCAAGCTTTCTTCTCTTCAAGCTCCACACACTCAAACGGGTGTACCAAATAAAAGGATAAATCTGCATATATAATAACTTCCTTTGACAAAAATCCACTATGCAAACATGAATGTGGATAGTTCTCAGACCTGTAAGGAATGGGAGTACAAGAATCAACCAATCTTATGTGAGATCTCACTTGCATAAGTGTTCCAAGAACTAGAAAAATGGCACATGTGACAAGCATTAAATCCTTCTTCTATTCAAGTTCTAGATTTAGGCAGGCTAACCTACGATTCATTTCTTCAAAGAATCACCAAACAACACTGTATTTTTCAAATACAAGTTATGAACATGTATGCTCTTCAACAGAAAGTAAAGATTAATTAATTTTAAAATAGATTGATGATGAGAAATGCATAACCAGTAAAGACCAGTACCTTATCTATTGGACAACATAATCAAATAAATATACATCCCTAGAAAACCCTCTAACTCCAAACACATAGAAACCAAATGAAATGCCTTACAAATCACTATTTTCACTCCAATACCCAAAAATCAGATTCACGTGCAAGTTTTAAACCCTCAGAATTTGTCTCAAATATTTACTCTCTCCTTGAAAGAAAGTAAGAAAATAAATTCATAGCTACCTTATAACCAATGTATTAAAATGCCTTACAAACTAACACACAAGGATTCACAACAAGACACACAAAGATATCATCATTATGGATAGGGATTCCATTGTTTTTTATTAAAAAGAGCTTTTGATTCAATGCATTTACAAGACAAGAAACCCAAAAAATAAGACTCAAAAGTCAGAATACTGCCCAGCAATGTTAAATTTTCATCATCTATGTAACAATGGAGAAAAAGAAAGATAAAGAGAAAAAGACAGCCAGTCTCAGCCAACTAACACCTGTCTGTTTTCAATAGAATATCTTCTTCTTTTCCAAAACCAATCTCCTACCTGCAATCATTCTTCTCTAACCAATTTGATTCTTTTCCTTTTAAAATCTGATTTTATTCTCCATGAAAATTTTTCCCATGAATGCTTCCCTCAATCCTGAAATAAAAATATTTCACAGGACTATTGAAATCAATTTAAAACTGCATTTTCCTATCTTATTTTTATCTCTTTTCTGCATTCTTAGCCCAGAATTCACTAGAATTAGCCAAGTGTCACATGCTGGTTCGTTGCTCACTTTGATCTTGGCTAGGTTGACTTGGAGATTCAGAAACTACCTTTATCTCTAAATCTCTAAATCTTTTTCTTGACTGTGGTTCCAACTAGAGATCTGGAGATTTCCTTTATCTCTAGATCTTTGAATTCCTTTTCTAACTCTGTATTTATTTAGAGATCTGGAGAATGGCTTTAATCTCTGAATCTCCCAATGCTTGGCTTAACTATGGGTTTATCCAGAGATTCAGAGACTGCCTTTATCTCTAAATCTCCCAATATTTTCCATTTGACTATCAAGTTCTGGCAACCTAGCACTGCAATTAACTAACTGCCATCTCTAAATCTCTGAATACTTAGGCTAACTATGGGTTTAATTGGAGATCATGTGACCAAGGCATCTCTGAATCTTTGGATCTCTTTGGCTTGACCACTAGCATCTAGAGACTTGGCAACGTGGTTAACTAATTGCCATCTCCAAATCTCCAAGTCCTCTCACTAACTGCATCTTCATCTGGAGATTACGTGACTAACTGCCATGTGTCCACTACCACCTCATCACCATCTCTCTACAAAATTATGTCATCGGTCACTAGCACACTTCCCGAGGCACCACCCATGCGCATGCATGGAGAATCTCCTCTAATTCTTCAAACCATAATGTGTGTTTTTTTACTTATAAACATTTTGAAATTTCCTCACCCCACCAATGTGGGACTAAACATTTTCACATTTAAATATTATCCTTGAGAAAATTTCTTACTACGCGCCCAGCTGGTGTCCAGATAACTTGGGCCCCACAATCCAAGAGGTTTCCATCACCTTCTTTCCTCTTCACTTTACAACCCTCCTAGGGCATTTTTGTTTTAAACATACCCCATACACCATGTTGGGTGCATGTGGGACAAACCCACAATGTGCACCCCTTGTTTTTTACTGCTCCCTCTTGACTTGAACATTTTTTTATCATAGTTTTCCTTGTTGGTGTGTTGCATGGCACACCCTTGGAAGCTTCCTCCTTTGGCTGAGGCAGGCACATACCTATGTAGTGTGCAACACCCCAAAAAGGTGTGTGCACACACTACAACCAAGTGCCCACAACCCAAACAATGGGTGTGCTCCAAAAGGTATGCACACTTGGAAAAAATGTGTGCAGCCTTGGAAGAAGGTGTGCAACTCATGTTTAATATGGCATGTTCAATACTTTGAGAAACACATCATATTCAACATTTAGAAGCATATGAGTGTGCACAACACTTCAAAAGAATGTGGCATGTGCACACACCCAAGGAAACACATGCAAGGCTGAAAAAACAAGTGCAACACCAGCACTAAAGTGCATGTTAGACGTATTTTTATGCTTGATACGAGCATCAACTTGGAAGCTCGATTTGAGGATCAACACTTTGAACTCCACATTTACCCTTAGTTTACTAAAATGAAGCCTTTTAGTGAAATCAAACCATGTTGTGTCGAATTGGCCATCACAACAATCCATCCATTACGCTTCTGTCAAAACTGCCCACAAACAACAAATGGCCTTTGGAAACGGCTTTAAAAATGGATCAAAAAGCTTCATAGAAGCATGTTGTCTATAACTTATGTTCACTTCCAACATGTGAATATACTTTCCAAAGGGACTTGCATGGAAATATTAGGGTTGTAGGATATCACTAACCAAACTTGGCCATTCGAAACACTGTACCAATGCAGATGCCAAAACAATAGAAATTGCACACGGAATTGCCTTTGCAAAAATATGAAATCAAGCCTTGAAGTTCCACCCCTGATTTTGGGAAAACATTCAGATACAAGGAGAACAAGGAAGCAACTCTCATCTCAAAACCACAACCAAACATGAGGTTATGACCCTCTAAAAATGACCACTCTGAAAATCAATTCTGCTCACACTGTAAATCTACATAAAACACTTTTGATTCTGACTTTAAAAACTTATCAGATGAGACCCTTATTATCTGAGACCCTAGATATGGATTCACTTTCATACAAGAGAAATGAATCCTCAATTAATTTTCCCTGATGATCAATTTGTTAACTATAATTAAACTTCAAAGTCAACCCTTTAAAACTTTCTGAACTCAAACACGGTAAAAATGAAGAAATTGGATTTGGAAAGGGATAGGCAAAGTGACCAAACGGATTGTTCATGGTCTAAAAATCTTCATAGAGGCACACTTTCATGTTTTCAATGCAGAGGAATACCCAACTCTTCATGACCTTGAACTGGGTACAACTTGTGAGACCTCAAAGTAGGCCACTTAAATTCTGCACTTTCACACCCAGAGAAACATAAAAAAAGAAAATAGATAGGCTTTGGAAAACTCATCAAACGAACTCATGGGGGTCTAAAAATGGGCACGGAGAATAACTTACATACCTAAAACACATTGCAACAACCCTTATGTCATGACTATCAATTGGGCTCAAGATATAATCCTCTAAAGTGGGTCACTTATGAAATTTTGAAAACACACAAAGTGCAGATTTGGGTAAACACCTCCAAATGGATATCTCAAAAACACACCCAAACTGAAAAATGAGAGTTGTAACCCATTACATTTTCTCAATGATAGGTGAGGAATACATCCCCCAAGTGGTTCTTCATAAAAACATTAGGTCCCTTTTTCACTTGCATCCAAACTAGGGTCCTTTAAAAGGTCTTTTGAGTCAATGATTTGTGCCTTGGGAAAACTTTCAAAATATACACTCCCCAAACTACTGCAATCAACCAAACAAAACTTCAATCTATCAAAGAATAATAGTCACAGAGAAGGCAAACCTTGAGAAAGGAAATTGTACAAAAGATTCAAAACCCTACCTCAAACAATGCCTAAATTCGAAGAAAAAGAAGAATCAAATTCAACCTCCAAAATTTCTGAGCTATCAATAATTTCATAAATTCACCAAATAGGGCTCCTCCAAAACTTGATAGACATCATGACATAATGACCCAGAAACCTCTAATATAGGAAACCTATTCCACCTAGGGTTTATGAAACATGTAATTCCAAAAATCAAAACTTAACTCTCAAACTTATTTTTATCAAAATCTTTTGCATGATTAAATCTAATTTTAAAAATAATAACATGCACTTTTTATTTATCAACTTCTAATTCAACTTTAACTTGAATTCAAATTTTACTTTATTAATTAAATATGCAAATTGAATTATATTTAATATTTTAATTTACTAAATTAATATTTATGACATCTTAATAATATGAAACTTGATAAATAATTATCAGTTGATATTATCCATGCATTTAAATTCTAATTTAAATTTAATATTTATTACATCTCTAATTCCATAGTTATACTTTTAATTAAGTCTTTAAATTAAACAAGGGTATTTAATTAATTCTTATATATCCTTATAGTTAATATTCCCCTATTCATAATATATAATTATTCTAATCTCATAATTAATCTTAATTCAATTATTTTAACCAGATAAACCACACAAGAACCTCACTTGACTTACAACACACAAAAATCAACTAACTCAAATAACAAACAAACTCAAAGAAATATCTTGCTGCCTATTGGATCTGTGCAGTCTGCTACTGTTTCATAGATTGTTGGGGTTTGGTAGCTGATTTTGTGCCTCTTTTTTGTGCTTCTTTGCCTAAGGGGACATTATCGTATGTTGGTATGGTTTCAACTAGGGTCATTACCAATCGCTCTAGTGGGGTGGGGATTGGTGGTGGTTCGAGTTTCTATGCTAAGGGACCTCTCCCTATTTTTAACCCTATATAGATTTCCTTGGATGAGGAAGTGGTGGAAGATATTGACTTTGCATCCTCTGAGTTTTCTTCTCCTGGTGTGATTTGTCTCTTTTTGGGTTTGTGGTCGATCCTTGCTGATTTGCACCAGTGGATCTCTGCTCATTGGGAACCTATTATTTTTTATACTGTCTATATTTTCCCTATGGCAAGGTATTTTTTTATTGCTAAATTTGATAATGTTGAAGATAGAAAGTTGATTTTGTGCAATCACTCTTTCTCTTGGGATAATCATTACATGTTGGTTATGAAACCTTGGTTTCCTAATTTTTCCCCCTCTTTTGAAATTTTTAATAATTTTTCAATTTGGGTGAGGCTCCCTTACCTCCCCTTCATTTTTGGGTTGACTCCCTATTTGAAGTGGTGGGAGAGGCTCTTGGAGACTTTTTGATGGTGGATGAAGAGTATTCTTATATTATGCACTCGAATTACGTGCAATTACTGGTAGCGATGGATATCTCTAAGGGGCTATTAGATAAGATTAAGTTAGAGTACTCAAAGACTTCCTAGATTCAAATATTGGACTATGAAGGGCTTCCCTTCAGATGTAGGAAGTGTTTTAAAATGGGTCACTTGGCTACCCAGTGCGGATTATAGAGGACTAAGACCAAAAGGTCTGCTTCTTGGTGGAAGGGTGCTTCTTCTTATCATTATACAGTAGCTAAGAAAAATATTGATATTTTTGAGATTGATGTTCCTAAGGATATTCCTCTAGTAGGAACTGTTCATTTGGGTTCTACTATTACTATTGTTGGTAGTTCTGAGGTTGTTTAGTCTGCTGGTGTTTCTTCTGTTGGAACTGGTTCTACTGAATCTAATGGTAAGTCTCTCAGTAATTTTTTTGTTGTTGGGGTTCCTCCAGCTGGTTCCGGTCTTGTTGGGGCCATTAGACAGTCTGCTAGTGTTTATGTTGGTATTATTCCTTCTGGAAGTAATTCTTCTATTTCTAGTGTTCCTCCTATTGATTCTGGTTTTTCTGGGTTTACTAATACTTATGCTGGTAGTACTGGAGCTGGAAAGTTTGTAGATGAATTTTCTATTGGTTATGTTCCTGCTGGGTCTGTCAGTTTCCTTCCAGCTAGTTCTATTTCGGCAAGACTTTTTATTGCTACTGAGAAGTTTGGACCTTGTGTTTCTCCTTTGCGTAAGGAGGTAGGTCCCTTTGTTGGTTCTATCTAGACTTCTCTTTATGGTTCTGTTATCATAGGTTCTTCTTCTACTTCTCTCCTGAGTCAAGACTAGCAGGAGAAGGCTTCTTTGGTAGAGGAGGGGTGGACCCCAGTTATTGGTAAACATCATAAGAAGTCATCTCTACAATTTGATATGACTCTTCGCTCCTAGAAGAAGGGAGGTAAAGAAAAATCCTAGATTTTTCTCATTCTATTTTTCTTGTGGGATTCAGGCTTCATTCCCTTTGGGCTATTTGGGCTTTCCTATTTCTTGCATGTCTCGTGTGGTCTAAATCCTAGATTTGGATTTCTCTTTTGTTAGGTTTTGCATGAAGGTTGTTTCATGCATTGTTTCATCTAGGTTGTGGGTGCCTATTGTAAAACCCTTTATTTGGTCTTGACCCATTCTATTTAGTGGGCTTTTTAAATATCTTTTCTGACCATTTTGTACAGGGTTTCGGGGCCCCTTCAAAACCTATATCTACCTTAATAAAAAAAAAAACTCAAAGAAAGGACTCATGATTTCACATCACCTTAATGAATTCAAATGATTAGAAAATCATATACTTGTCCATTATTTTAGGACAATCAATGGCTTGGGTTGGGATTTGGATATGTATGTTATCTCCCCTCTCTTGCCATTGAGATATTGTGACAGGGAATGCTCATCTTAACAATTTAGGAAAGTCGATGCCCAGTACCTGAAATCCTATATAAATGATGAGTATGTACATACATGTATAAATATATAATAGACAATGGCAAGGATTGGTCGATCATGTCGATCTCACAAGAAAGTAACTATGACTCTGTCCCTCAACCATATCAGGCACATCAATTAATAGAAATATAAAACATACATGCCAACCATACACATGCAAGTATGGGGTCAGTAAAACCATAAACATAAATAACATCAAATATATTTGAGGATCTAATACACACATGGAAAGTGGCCTAAAAGATTCTAACCAATTAAACTAAAAATAAAACTATGGGAGGGATATTACAATTCCCTCCTTAGTTTTTGTACATGTTGGAACCACCTAGGCTTCCACTCCCTTTTGGAAGTCACCCAAAATTATTTTCTTCTAGCCTTTAGTCAAAGTACCACCATGGTCCTTTTCTTGATCTCCCTTGTCTAGTATTGCACCTAAGATGTCACTGTCCACCTTAGACACATTCCCAATGTCGCCATCATGTACTGCACTCCCATTGAGAGACAGTTCTATGGAAATGGGTCCACTAGGCCCTTAGACATGGGATTTATAGCTAAAGGTGGGGGATCACCAATATCAATTTGTCCCCCATCAGATTCATTCATTATAAAATTTCAGGGTTTAAAATTGTAGATCAGAAATAATTTTTGGTTCTTTAGTTGTTTCTCAAAAGTGGTCTTTGGTCTTTTCTCATTTTGGGTTATATTGTCTTTGGTCTTCAATATGGTATTTGGCCTTTGGTTTTTGGTTTTTTTTTGGTCATATAACAATCACAAAATCCAACACAACAAAACAACAAGAATCTTACTTGTCACATGACTGGGCATCTTGTTGCGCGATGTTCTTCAAACAAGGTTAAATCAAAGAAATTGCCTTCTTGGTGGTTGGGGGCCTCTGACCATCATTATACAATTCAAAAAGTTTCTAAGGAAGGGGGCTCAAATTTGAGCCCTATTCAGAATGATCATGCTTTGGCTAGAGCCTCTATTGATGCTTCGGTTGATTTTGAAGTTGTCTCTAATGCTCCTAGTGTTGGCTCTATTGTGGCTCTAGCTCAAGATGTTAATACTATCCCTTCTAGCACTAATTTGGCTACCCCTGTCTAGATTGCTAGTGTTGTCTCTGGTTCAACAGCCCTGTCTGCGGATGCTACAAGTTTTTCTTCTCTTAATGTTGTCTCTGGCTCTGAAGTGGGTGATGTTGTCTTTGGTCCAGATGTTGTCTTGGGTGTTCAAGTTTCAAGCTCTACTTCTGTGGGCTCGTCTAGCTCTTCTATGGATTGGCAGAAGGCTACTGAAAAGGTAGAGGATTGATGGACAATAGTGAAGGGAAAAAAATTTAAACCTTCCACTCCTTTTGATATGAACTTACGTTCACATAAGAACGGGAAAAAATGTAAATCTTGATCACCCTTTGTTGTATTAGGTTTGGGCTTTTGTCCATTTGGTAGGAACTTTGGTTTGTTCCTTTGGTTTGTTTGGTGGGGCACCATAGTTGTATTGGCCTTCTATTGCCATATTTTTTTATGCTCTTGTATAAGGTTTCAAGTCCTTTCAAAACCTATTTTTATGTAATCAAAACAAAACAACTAAGCAATGGATCCTAAAAGATCTCTATCTCAAAAGGTACCACACTCCAAAGGTGAAACATACCAATCTAAGGCAAGAAAGGATAATGACAAGGTACACAAACTATGATAATAAAAGATAACCAATATCAAAATACCAACGAGTACCAAATACCAAATAATTACCAAACACCAAATAATACTAACCACCAGAGGAAAATACAGAAACTATAGAGGTGACTTAGGCTACATACTATAAGAATGGCATCACATGGTCATCTACTTGAGTTATGCTAGACTCATCTTTTTGGACCCCAGACCCTCAAGTATTGAGTTATCCTAGACTAGCCACTCTGGACCCCAGACCCTTAGTATGATCCATGCAGAACTAGAATACCTTCTCATGAAGATGAGGAACTCCAATAATACCTACTCTCTACATATCATCTCATTCCCTTCCTTAGTGTAATACCCTCTCATATTATTATACTTTGACTCTTTGATTTGAACATTTTGCATTATGATGGTTAGAACTATATGTTTTAAATTATGCTTACTTGGATGATGATATGCTTATCAAATGTTTAGACATACTTATTTATGATTATCATTTAATGTTTATGGAATTTAAAATCATTTATCTTATAGATGCTTATGGAAAAATAGTAGATCTAAGCCAAGGATTTGGAATCTAACCATGATTGTCTATAATGTTTCATGCTTTATGTATATATGTCTGATGTGTTTTTATGACTCAAGATGAAGTTGTAGTTACTCACTTAGTTGAGGTCCACATGATGTATCAATCTTGGTCATTTGTTTGCAAATGTCTTACTATATCTATATATATATATGCACATGTATCTTCTCTTGGTGATGCAGGCTTGCAGGTACCAGGCATCGACTCCAACTGGTCTCAGAGGTCTGAGCGAGCCCTCAGAATCCTTGATCATTGTTATTGTTATGGAGATATCACCAAGGTTCCGTGAGAATGAACTCTACCTCTTACCCTTTTTTTTCCTTAGGTGGGGATTTCCTGAGTCATTCCTTGTGTCGATGGTGTATTATTGTGTTGTCTCAGCTTGTCAAATTTTGTGGATCTTATTTCTTGCTTCTTGCAATTATCGAGTATGAGATTTGGTATATAGTAGTTATAATTATATTTGATGGAAGATTATATCTTTTGTTAGTAGTTACTTATGTGTACTATTGTATCTCGTTGGAGTTTGATTTAGTGTATGATTAAATAATGTGATCACAATGTTAATAATAATATATATCATGATGCTAATAATAATATGTTTTAATAATATTAATAATGGTATATGCACACATAGGCATATGGGTGCACACATATGCATATGGTTACATATTTATATATTTTTTGTGGATAAGTAATTATTTCATTTAAATAATATTAATAAGCTATTAAATAAAGCTACTTATATGGATGGAAAATAAATATATGGTAAACTCTTTTACCATAGCCTAGGTAACTAGGTAACTTAGTATTAGTAAGTATACTTTAAAATAAAATAAATTACTATTTGTTTTCCTTAAATAAAGGAAATATGTGGGGGCTTAGTATTTATTAACTCTCTTCCCAGGAATGGCTTTATTAAATATGTTTAAGCCTAACTATTAACCAATTATTGGTTGGGATAGTTACATCAGTTGGATTTTTTCCATGCAACTACTCCCTCAATCTATATATCGGAAGAATCCCTGTGGGAAGGGGAGTTGGCTGAAATCAATCCTTCAGAATAATTTATCATCTTGTAGATAGGATATCATTTTGGAATTATAGTAATTATGGATGAGATTGTGTCTATGTTGGAAGGATTCTGAAGGAGTGCTTGAAGAAGGCTGAGATAGTTTGGATCTTCTTTCATCAACGGTATCTCCGCAGGACACCAGGTAGGATCTATCATGGGAGATGATCCTCTGTTGTATGTTTTCTATGTTCTACTATGATGCTATGTTGATTATCTACTTTCTGGTTAATATAGAGTTTAAACTTAGAATGTGAATATGCTACTATATTGTGTCTACTTTTGAATGGGATAGTCTTAGGAGAATGAATAATTATATCTATGTTTGAAATATACTACTTTCATAAATCATTCTACTTTCTTTTATGAGATGTTTTTTTTTCATCCATGTATTTGAGGGTGTTTGGAATCTTCCTAGGATGCTTTCTATACATTATTACATGTTGCAGAGGTCTGTAGGTACTCCCAAATCTTAGAAAGTTTTATTTCCCTTCTTTTGTTGCACTTTGGATTATGCACCTCTTTTCAATTCTTAGATCTAGAGTAGGATTATTTTGTAGGTAGGATGGGTTTAAGGGACATTGTGGAAGGGAAACAAGGAGATCTCAACTGGGTCTTTCTCTGATTCTTCTTCTGGAACCTCCACCATGCCTAGTTTTACTTAGAAACTCATCTTGTCAGGTCATTTCTCAATGAAACACAGTCTTTGTACATCTGCGCAGTTCTGGAGACCAACTGTGCAATTCTTGCTACCAACTATGTAGCTTGAGGCCCCAACTATGCATTTTGAGGCCCCAACTATGCAGCTTCAAGCCCCAACTACACAATGTCTTGTACCAACCGTGCAGCTTCTTGTACCAACTGCTTAGTTCTCTACCAGGCATTAGGGTTTGACTTTTTGGGTGTTTTTGGGATTCTAGGTTTCTTGGGGATGACCCTAGGTGGTATTTGGTCACTTGGATCACCTTTTTCCTTAGATGTATGTAATTTTGTGCATTTTTATGCTTGCTTGAGCTTCTTGAGTTGTTTAGGAGACTGGATTAGGGTTTAGGGTTGTCCAGTGGACAAGGACAATCATATGGCTTCCTAAACCATTCCTATTCTTGTTTGCAAGTATTTGAATGTTATATGATTTTTTTATTACATATATTTTATGTATATGATGCTTGGAAAGGGTAGAGAACCTAAGTACACTAGGTGAGTGGCTCTCAGTGTGGGGTCGGGGCCCTAAGTGGCTAGTACCAGGATAACCCACTGATGAGTTATTTTAATCAAGTGATAACTTTAATTAAATGAATGGGGATGGAAAAAAATACTCAAAATATAAATGTCATTCCTCACCCATTCCATTAGTGCTAGTAAAGGCTATCGATGGGAGTGGGAGAAGTTACTTATGCATAGGTACGATTGTATGGCGCTTGTCTATACGAAAAGGCATTTGGTTCTGCATGTGCCTACTTGGGGGCCTAGGCCAAGAGTGGCTAGTACCAAGATAACCCAAGGGGTGAGGGCTATGTGATGACACTCACCTATCTTGTCACTTAGAGTTTCTACCCAGTCTTGGAACCTTTTTGGGAATGGATTTGTACTTTGATCTTCTTTTCAAGTTGTTATTTGGGAAAGGTTACCTGTGTGTACTCTAAATAGTGCACTTCTCTAAGTCATTACATCCAAGGGAATCCATGAATGGGAAACCTTAGAAAGTGACCTAGAGCTCCCTATGAATAGAGTTGAAAGGATTTTAAGATTGCTCTCAGCTAGAGCTATTAAGCTTATGACCTTGCTCGTCAACCATACAATGGGAGATTCAAATGAAGACAAGGGAAAGAATGCCAATATCCTCAAGAATCAAAATGAAATGCAATGCGATGCTATACTAGAAATGAAGATGCAAGCTAAGCTATGAAATGAAATGAAAGTATTACAAAGCCTCCTAATTAAGCTAGATAAATTAATCCAAAGCATATAGGAAACTATGCTAAATATGAAGCTATGAATGCCATGATAATGCAACTATGAAAATGTAAAAGCTAAGAATGCTCCAAATCTCCAAAAGCTCCAAAGTCACCTAGAAAACCTATAGCATAACGTTAGCATAAAAGATTGATCATATGAAAATGAAGAAGAGAGCTCTTCTTTTATAGGAAATGAAAATCAACGGACGATGGAGATTAAGAGGCAAAAGATTTGATCAATGGTGGAGCATGAAGAAGGATCAATCCATGGGCACAAATATCCTCCAATGATAAAATAAGAGTTGATTTTTGTGTCCCGTATAAGACAAAAACTACTTTTTCTCTTTTTATAAAATAAGAATAATGCTTTATTTGTGCAACTTAGGATAAGAGGAAAAGTGGGGGCTTTTTATTTAATAAAAGGGGAGGAAATATTCCTTTTAATTAAATAAGGACTTAGGATAAAATGGTTAGCCCATAGAAAATAATCAAAAATGATAGAATAGGATTTGATCAAGGAAATTGATATTAAGCTGAAGATGTTGATTCAGGAAATTGATAAATTGCTGAATGGGGTCCCAAAGTCTAGGCGACCATTTTAGGGTGCATACATTTGCCCCTCTTTGACTAATGTGAGATAGATTTGGGATCACATGCAGTCAAAGAATGAAATTGAAATATGAGATCAATTTGGGATCACAAAACAATCCAGACATGTGTTCGATGGATGGGAACATATCAGGACAAGCATAAGCAAAAGCTGACAAAGATAAGCTAAAAGACAAGACCAACACTATTGTTGTTGAGTGATAATAAAGTCTAAAAATAAGAGATAAGAATCGAAAGACAAGACCAACACCGTTATTGTTAAGTGATAATCAAGTCTCAAGAAAAATCTCAAGCTGAGCTGAATGATAAAGCTGAATCAAAGATTGAAGGTGATAAGTACTACCCCCTCAGAATCAAAATTGAAATCAAGTAGAGGAGAACAAAAAATTGATAAACTTGATCAAGTCACTAGAAATCATAATCGAAGATGAAAGATGATAGGATAACCATCAAGCAGGAAAGA
This sequence comes from Chamaecyparis obtusa, assembly GCA_027943335.1. NCBI lineage: Eukaryota > Viridiplantae > Streptophyta > Pinopsida > Cupressales > Cupressaceae > Chamaecyparis > Chamaecyparis obtusa. The sequence goes on along the minus strand of BSBK01002771.1, from coordinate 38,286 downwards.
CATGCCCCAGTTTGACTAGATTTGACTGAAAAAGATATAGGATAAAAATGAAGTCAAACCCTAGAGAGATGAATGGAATGAAAGTGAATGAAAGACTAGAAGGTTGAAAGAGATGGGGGTGAAAATGAAGATGCCCTAGCGAAGATCAAATAATCAGGCCTTAAATGGTCAGCCAACTACGCAGAAGGAGGGGAGAAATTTAAAATGTGATTTTGATGATCAAGATTAACTTGGATTTCAATTTCAAGTCTGAAAATGGATCTAGTATGTCAAAATTAGCTAGGGGTGCAATTTTCATGCAATTCTGAGGTGTTTTGAAAATTGGGTCAAAAAGTCAAAATGCTATAAAAGGGGTAAAAAGGTCATTTTCAAAATCATTTGACTTATTGTGATTTGAGAATTTTGAGAGCTTAGAGAGAGAAAATGGCCTAGCAAGCAGCAATCTTGGTTCATAGGCATCGATTTGAGCATGCCCGATTGCACAACCGGCCTCCACAGTATGGTGCCCCGGTATGTTTTTAGAAAAACTTGCTCTTTTTGAGTCATTTATGAGCATTTAATACATTAAAGACATGTTTTTAATGGTTTTCAAAAAATTACAAAAATTTTCTTGTATGAAAAGTCATGTGATACTTCGTGGGTCAATATAATGTCACACTGATATTGAATCCAGTATCGCACGACACTGGATGAAATATCATACTATACTATGAAAAGTATCGCAGGAATAGATATTATCATACTGTTATTGGGAAAAGTATCGTACAGTATAGAAAAATAACATGTGATAATGTTTTTGAGAAAAATGACATGGGTCTTGACAATGTTTTGCGTTCTTAAGATATCTTGTACTAATTTTAGACATCCATCATGATATGTTCTAACATCTAGTTTGGATTGATGGCTTGCAGGAGTTCTTCCCAACACTATTGGTCAGAGTGCCAAAGGTTATTGGGCTACGGTATGTCTGAGATCTGGATGATCCAAGTTGGGCAAACTTGAGGGCGATGGGCTTTGGCTACTTGCTTAAGTTGCCCCATATTTGAGTTGACCATGGGTTGTTGACTACGCTAGCTGAGAGATGGCATAGAGAGCACAACACCTTCCATCTGCCTACTGGAGAGGAATCAATCACTTTGGAGGACGTCTATCATATTCTCTGAGTGCCTAGCCATGGTGATCTTGTAAGTATAATCATGTTTATAGATAGTCATAGTTGTAAAGTTTCCATATAATAGAAACTGACATGATTGTTTGTTGGCACAGGTATACTATGACCAGGATCCTACTGAGGGATGGCAGGCCATCCAGGGCATGTTCTAGGATGTTACCATTATTGACAGACACATCAACTGGGATCAATTGATGGATGATTTTGGTAGGGACTTCCCAGTGTCGTGTATTGTTGCTTCCATTATTGCACAGGCCCTTATCACTGACAGGAGTCGGAAGGGTTTTTCACTAGGATGGGGCAGATTGTTAGTAGATCTGGTAGCACATCTGTGACGGATGGCATGGGGTCTGGCCATATTGGCCAATATGTATCACAAGCTCCATGAGATCGTGTACCATGAGAGTAGGACATGAGCATGCGGTGCTATTATAGCACAGGTGTGGGCATGGGAGTACATCACTGTGGTGCATCCACGTGTACAGCCGAGGGAGAGGAGACATCCCTTTATCTATAGATATGCAAGATTCTTGTCACAGCCTCATAGCAGAGATGTGACATACTATAGGAGGATACTGGATGAGCTCAATTCCTTCTAGTGGAGGCCCTATAGGGTTATGGAGGCATGGGGTGATGCGGAGGATGAGCTGAGCTATATGCTATGCAGTCAGCCACTAGTAGGCCAACACCCAGATATCGTGGAGCAGTTTGTTATTACTCGGGTATGGAGGCAGTTTGGGTGGCAGCAGAGAGTGTCTACAAAGACTACTACATACACCTGGGCTAGGGATGAGGAGGGTCAGGGCTGGCTACCAATGCTAGATTACCATCAGGTAGTACAGGATACAACAGCCATATTGAGAGAGCCATGGGACTAGCTCCCAAACATGGCAGATGCAGGGGCTGATGCAGCCTACAAAGTAGAGTGGCAGCAAGCTCCATTTTTTAGGTTCATGGTACCTAACACATAGCCAGCAGCTCAGGGAGATGATGGTGATGACAAAGATGGAGGGGATGGCGGAGGAGGGAGAGTTAGGGAGAGAGGATAGAGCTCTTGATCAGGTGGCCAAAAATGGCCACGGGGACAATTTTTCATAGATGAAGGTGATGACGGGGGGAGGCCAGCTCGCCACCGGGTGGATGTTAGGTAGGATCAGCCTACAGGAGGAGAGGACCTGAGAGCTAGGATCCAAGCTCTGGAGATGGAGATGTAGCAATTACACATCACCATAGCGGTTAGAGAGTAGTAGCTGATGGATCTAAGAGCTAAGCTCGAGTGGTGAGATAGGGCTATACAGGTGGCTACCGTAGAGTCACGAAGAGAGGTAGCGCAAATTGCATACTATCATGGGCTCTATATACAAGCTATGCCATAGTGTCAGAGGGCACCGCCCTATTCTGCTATAGCTAGCAAATCAGATATGATACCAGATGTAGCACCTCCTCCTCCACCACCAGCACCACATGATGGTGCTAGCGAGTCTTAGGATTAGGATTTTTAGATGTTTACATATCATGAGACTTTGATCCAGATTTTTGGGATCTCATATTGTATTTTGTATCATGACATTGTTATATATATGAGATTATTGGATTTGTGATGTATCTATGTATTTGTCTCACTTGTGATGGATGTATCAGTTTTTATATTGTCTTGTCATATTGCTGAAAATATATGGTATAAATGCTCATGTATACTCTCTCTCATAGATGTATGTTTAATTCTCATGTGTATGATATAGACTCATGTTTCTGAAAATGCTTTCTTTTAGGATATAGATATGATGATAAGATTAACCCCTTGTGATGACAGGAATAGGATGTGATGTAAAAGATAAGGAGTGAAAGATGTGATCGAAGAAAAGGAAAGGTGAGCGCAATTGACTGACTAGTCCATGAAAGATAAAAGGAGAGCTCTCTCCACATGCAAAATTCAAAACTAATCTAACATGAACCTAGAAATGCAAGCTACTATGAAAAGTGGTTGACTTGCAAGGTCACAACGCCAATAGACATCTAATAATCATCATCGAGCTTTTATTGGTAGCGTCATAAGATCATACAATACACACTAGTATGACTATGGGTATATGAATATGATCTATATCAGATGAAATGTGGGAATCCCACCTAGGCATCAAAGACATGTAGGTCACGATGACTAGTGTAGTGAGATTACCTAAGTTTTCTATAGTGAGATTATGCTTGCATCAGGACATAAGAAGGTCAAGATGGCTACAAGCATGCACTCGCATAAAATAGTCAAGGATAATACTTTGCAGATCCTAAGTGTCAAGTGGATCAAGCATAAATTCTAATGATAGTTAAGACCAACAAAATATACCCACAAGTAGAAAAAGCAATAAAACATGTTCTCATGCCCTCAGTCTTCTAGCTATGCATCATTGAAAACTTCATAGGGAAAGAACACTCATCAAAGAAATCATCATAGACAGCACACAAAGAAATTAAAGTCAATCAAGTCTTAGTGAGTTGAATGTTTAAGTGTGTGTGTGTAGGTCATAGAGTCAAACTTTGAGTATCACATCTACTAGTGGATAACTGATAAGTGTTGAGAAACACTTGACGCTAGGGTAGTGTTGAAAAACATAGTTTGGCCAGTGTTGAAAAACATTGTTTGGAAGATGTCCTAAAGACCAACGCATCCTAGAGACCAAACCTAACACAGTTATGCCCCCTGGACAAAGATAAAGACCAATTCCAAACCAAGGCAACAAGGTCAAGGCATGATGGAGAAAGGCTAAGTGTCAAGGACGCATGCTAAAAGACAAGGGTGTAAAGGCCTCAAGTAGCGCCTGTTTCCAGGTTTTCACCACTTGAATATTTTTTTGATTTTTTGCTACCAAGGGTTTCCAAGTTTACACCAAGGCACTTTTTCTATTTTTTTGATTTTTTTGTAATTTTTTTGATTTTTTTGTATTTTTTTTCAGGACTTTTTATGCTTTTTAGGATTTTTTTTAGCATCATATATGAATTTTTTTGGAATTTTTTGAGGATCATAAAATATGTACAAAGAATGCCCCTAGACTAAATAGGCATCATGGATAGAACTTCTTTAGGTGCAACACATTGATAGGATCAGAGAGCTGCTCTCCCTTTTCATCATATAGTAAGTAAGCACCTATCCTAAAAGCAGTAGTAATAATGTATGGTCCAAGCCAATTAGGTTTGAACTTCCCCTTTTGTTCTCTATGTTGTTGGTTCTTAGGGTTTTCTCGCAAGACAAGATCTCCCACTTGAAATTCTCTAGGGTGAACCTTCTTGTTAAATGCTTTGGTCATACACTTTTGGTAGGCTCTTATGTGATCAAAAGATGCTTTACACTTTTCATCTAAATGTTCTAGTTCTTGCAACCTCACGACGTGATGGTCTTCATCTGTCACTAAACCTTTGAGAGAGACTCTAAGTGAAGGGATCTCTACCTCTAAAGGTAACACTGCTTCAGTACCATAAGTGAGGGAAAAAGGAGTAGCCCCTGTTGGAGTATGAATACTTGTTCTATAGGCCCACAAGGTCAGATTTATCTATAGATGCCAATCTCTACCATTCTTGTGTACTGTTCTATGGAGAATCTTGAGAATGGTCTTATTTGAAGCCTTTGCTTGTCCATTTCCTTGTGGGAAGTAAATGGAGGACCAATGCTATTTTATCTTGAATTTCTTACAGAGTTTCTTAAGGTCCTTATTTTTAAACTGACCTCCATTGTCAGTGATTATTTCTGAAGGCACACCATACCGAAAAATGATATGGTTCAAGATGAACAAAGAAACCGTTTTGCCTGAGGCAACAAAAAGTGGAACAGCTTCTACCCATTTGGTAAAGTAGTCAGTAGCAGTAATGATAAATTTATGTCCACCTGATGAGTTGGGATGAATCTGCCCAATAAGGTCAAAGGCCCATCACTGAAATGGCCAATGAGAAATAGAAGGAATAAGCTCCCTACCTAGAGCATGAATCAGGTTTCCATGTTTCTAACACTTTTCACATGATTTGGCAAAAGCTACTGCATCTGTCTGCATGGTAGGCCAATAGTACCCCACCCTAAGCAACCTTCGGGCCATGGCAAGACCATTAGAATGTCCTCCACAAATGCACTCATGAATGTCAGCTAATGCTTGGTCAGATTCCTCCTTTTCCAAGCACCTAAGAAGTGTTCCATCTAAACCCCTCATATACAAATCACCAGAGATAAGGGTATGGTGAGAGGCATTATGGATTAGGTTTCTTCTTTCAGAGTGGTTAAAGGTATCAGGTATAATGCCATCATAGAGATATGAGTAAATGGCACCATAGCGGGATGACTCATGGCCAACAAGGGTACAAATTGTGTGTGTGAATTTTGTACCTAGCTGTAGACACAACACTTCAGAAAACATTAGAGGTTAGCAAAAATTGAAATCGTGCAAGTAATGAAAACTAAACCAACCAAGTGATTTACTGCCCTCTAATAGATGCGAGTATGTATTCTTAGATTGGACCGAGATCAGTGACCTTGACAACACCTAAATGAAGGATTTGAATGCAAAATCTAGATATGAATTAGATGCAAATTAATCTATTTTTTTAGTTTTTCTATGCAATAATATGAAAAATCTGATATGAATCTAATCTATATGAAAAACTGATATGCAATACAATTAATCTAACAATGACATGCTAAAATATGAATGATCTCACAAAGTTGTTGATTCGCAAAGAGGCTTCAATTCTTCAGATACCAATTTGCCAGCATAAGTTTACAAAATTATGAGATGATTTGTGAAGAGTTGAGCCTTGATTTTATAGAAATCCAGGGCTTTGGGGATGCATGGAAAAAGCCATAAATCACTCTAGTTGATTTTTGAGTCAACAAGGAATTAAAGATATTTAACTCACAATAATCATGCAAAAATAACTTTTTTGATTTAAATCAAAAGTTGAGATCAGCTTTCAACTCAAAATAGAGTTGAGTTTATTTTTAAAACAACTTGAATTGATTTTCTGATTTATACTTTTAACTATTTTTGGATGTGCATAATTAATCATGAATTAAATAAATAAATAAAGTAATTTATCCTCAACTTAACTAATTTTAAAAATAAAACAATTGATTTATTGGTTAATCAATTATTAAATCAAACTTTTATTCCAAAATAATATCATTAAATATGACAACTTGTTTTAATTAATTAAATAAGAATTTAATCAATTAATGATATAAATTTTGATTTATTGTCAAATTTAAATAATAATAAGTAGGAATAAATTAAATTAAATTAAATTAAATTAAATAATTAAGTGGCAGTATTAAATCTAATTAATTAAATATTTAGAATATTCAATTAATCAAACTATAGGATAAATAAGATTTATCGCCAAACAATCATTAAATCAAAGATAATTAGGATAAATAGGAATATTCCCTGATGCAGAATTTCAGATAATCAATTAGGATTCGATGATGTTTTGATGTACCTTAGGTTAGGACTTCGATGTTGATTTCATTTGATGTGTCGATATAGGAGATTAATGAACCTATAGCCCATTTTTGGGGTATTACATTTTGCCCCTCTTTGAATTGTTGTGCGAAGCACAATGGTTCAAAGACAGTCTATGTATGATGTTGAAACTGATGTTTGAAATTGAAATTGATATGAAGTAGAAACTGATTTGAAATTGATATGAAGATAATAGGTCCTAAATGACCATAGATAATGTTAACTATAACAGCAAATGAACTGATGATTGCGAAAAAGTGTCAAAGAGCCTGATTCTAAACCTTATGATTACAAAGAAGTGAGTGACCGATTCCAAACCTGATTGTCGATAAGAATCACATTGTTATCACATCTGAACCCTTCAGTTTCTGAAGAACCAAGGAAATAACACAATTGAACCGATAGTTGCAAAAACTGATACAATTTACAAGATTAAGAGAATACCAGATTGATATGGATCTTGTTTGATGAATCAACAACTAGACGTGGTTGTTTGTCTCAATTATTGAGGAAAGATATGATTTCCATAAAGATATGATTTCAAATTAGATTACAGACTTTGAATGATGTGCAATATCATGCCCCCTTCAAGATTAAAATTGAAATCTGACAAGAAAAGTCAAAGTTATAGGGTTTAAAAGCATGTTAATTGATGTAAGAAGTGGTTAAATACATTTGAGAATGCATTCTACATCGTTTAGAGGTCTTGGAGACCAAGTTTGACTAGGTGAAACCATGAGTTGACCATGGTTAACCAAGTTGAAATTTTGATAGTTTGATCTAAGATAGTCAGTTAAGTTGAATACTAGATTTCTTGTGATGATTGAAGGTTGATTGTACAAATAGTTAATAATATGGATGATCTTAGATTTCAATTTTGATCCCGAAAAAGGATTCTACTTGCTATTTCATTGGAGGAACCTTCGTGTGAGATTCAGCTCTTGTTAGATTTGAAGATGCGATTTGAAGAATCATTTAAGCATTGAAGTTTAGCCAACCATTGTGAGATCATGCAAACATGCAAAATGCAAAGAGACATGCAAAGTAAAATGCAACCTAAGACCTAGGACCTAGTCACTGATCATGTGTCGGTCATTCTCATCATTGAATTTTTAGGTAACAGGATAAATCAATACAATGCCCACTAGTTATGAAACCATAGACGTATGAATATCAATTTGTATGCATAGGAATCAATACAACATCCACTAGTCAATCAACCATAGATATATGAATATTGATTTTATTTTCAAAATGTCGGATTAGATATAAGCACCAAGGCACAAACACCAGGATGACTTGAATATCATGTCCATTTTGATATTGCAATTTGTATAAGCATCAAAACATAAATGTTGTGATGACTAGAATATTCCTTGCAGTACAAACACATCAAGTAGTCAAGAGATCATTCGAAATCCAATGTGAATTACCCGTAGTGACCCTTTATCGTTCACATCCTTAGGTAAGATCGCATTTCACAGTAGGAGAAAGAAATCACTCAAAAAGACAATAGTTAGATCAAACTTCCTTGAATTTTCTGAGTATCAATGGTCAAGGTACGCATGGCCATCCAATTCGAGATAGAGGCTCTTACAGTCGGACACCATTTCAATCCAGAATTTCCAAAGTTGTTAGATTTTCACATACAAGTAGAAGACAAAGAAAAGATTATGCCCCCCAGTCATCACTCTCTAAATCCTGTAAAGGACATCATCGAAGAGCTCGAAGGAACATAATATGAAAAATCTCAATGCAAATCAATAAGCATACAAGGAGATAAAAGCATGTAAAGCACATATTGTTCTCAGTTTGTGTTTGATTGTTGTAGATGCAAAATCCTTTCTGGAGACAAGACAAACTAACTGACTCGGATGAAGCTTCAAAAGACTCTGACTAGATATGATACATCTAAGATACGTTGCAGGCCATAGGATATGACATTGATTTCCCCCAAGTGTTAACATTGATAGGATACAGACACTTGAGCCGATTGGTGTACATACCGACTTATTGAAAATAAGAATGCAGAAACAAACTAGGAGATATGTACAAACTAAAGCAAGACTAAAAGCTGGGAAAGACCAAGATTGTGCTGATAGATGGAGCATTTGAAATAAGTGGTGCCTGTTTGCCAGGTTTTCACCATCTTGGCAAAGATTCTATTTTTTCTACCAAGGTGCTTGTTTCCAGGTTTTCACCAAAGCACTTTTTCTTTTTCTCATTTTTTTGTATTTTTCATTTTTTCAATTTTTTTGTACTTTTGATATTTTTTTATTTTTTTGTACTTTTCATATTTTCAATTTTTTTTGTGAATCATCAAGGCGCCCATTGCTAGGTTTTCACCAAGATGTTCATTTTTTCAAGATATTTTACCATACACTGAATGCCTTAGGTGTAGAATTTCTTTAGATGGAGAACGTTGATAGGTTCTCAAAGCTATTCTCCTTCAGTCATTGAGATTTGATAGGCACCAGAGCCAAAAGTAGTAGTGATTACAAAGGGACCCAACCAGTTGGGTTCAAACTTCCCCTTGCATTCTTGGTGTTATTGATTTTTAGGATTTTCTCTGAAGACTAGATCACCAACCTGAAATTCTCTACATCTAACTTTCTTGTTGTAACCTCTAGACATTCTCTTCTGATATACTCTAAGATGATCATACGTTGCTTATCTGCACTCATCTAGTAGTTCAAGTTCTTGCAACCTAGACACTCTGTAGTCATCATCAGTTACTAGACCATGCATTCTGATTCTTAGTGATGGGATTTCAACCTCAATAGGTAGTACTGCTTCAGACCCATAAACTAAAGTGAAAGGTGTAGCCCTAGTAGGTGTTCTAATACTTGTTTTGTAGGCCCAGAGAGCTAGATTGATCATGAGATGCTAGTCTCTTCCTGTTTTGTTAACTATACGGTGCAAGATTTTCAATAGATTCTTGTTAGAAGCCTCTGCTTGTCCATTCCCTTGAGGATAGTAGATATATGACCAATGTTGTGTAATCTTGAATTTAGCACATAAGTCATCTAGATCTTTGTTCTTGAATTGTCCACCATTATCTATGATTATGGAATGAGGTATCCCATATCTGCATATGATATAGTTCAATATGAACATAGATATTTGTGTTCCAGTTACTTGTGTCAAAGGGACTGTTTCTACCCATTTTGTAAAATAATCTATAGCTGTGATTATATGGGTATGTCCATTAGAAGAATGAGGATGTATAGCTCCTATAAGATCAAATGCCCATTGGTGAAAAGGCCATTGTGTAGTAAAGGGAATTAGATCTCTCCCTAGAGCATGAATTAAGTTGCCATGCACTTGGCACTTTTGACAGTTCTTAGCAAACTTGATAGATTCTTTCTCCATTGCAGGCCAATAGTACCCAGCCCTAATAAGTTTTCAAGCTAGTGTTAAATCATTCAAGTGTGACCCACAAATACCATCATGGACCTCCTCTAATGCACATTGAGACTCTTCCTATTCTAAACATCTAAGTAGTGTACCATCTAGACCTCATTTGTACAAATCGTGACCAATCATGACATATCAGGAGGCATTACGGATAAGGTATCTCTTTTCATGATGGTTGAAGGTATCAGGAATGATTTTGTCTTAGAGATAGGAAAATAGGTTTTTTTATCTGGATGAATCATGACCAACAACAGTGCAGATCATGCGGGTTTCAGGGGAATCATATGCAGGATACAATAGTGCTTCCAACAGGAACTCGTAGGGTAGCTCATGTTCAGGCTGCTATAATAAAGTACATAGTGTTGCCATTGCGTCGGCAGCCTTGTTCTCTATTCTAGGAATTTTCTCAAATGTGATAGATATGAAATACTTCTTCAGATCATTACCATTCTTTTGTATGGGATGAGTTTTTCATCTTTAGTTTGGTACACATCATTGACTTGATGAATAACAAGTTGTGAGTCTCCATGAATGTGTAATTCTGTTACTCGCCACTCAATTGCTAGTTTCATGCCATTAAAAAGGGCTTCATATTCTGCAATATTGTTTGTGCAAGGGAACTTTAATCTGAATGCTTTTAGGATTGAGTATCCTTGAGGAGTTATGAACAATATGCCCGCACCTGACCCATTTTGTGTGTAGGAGCCATCAAAGAATAACTGTCATTCTCTAGAAGAAGGAGTCATGATAGAGGAATCTAGAAATTCGATTTGCATTGGTGTATCATCAATCATAGGTGCATCTGCTAATTGATCAACAATAACCTATCCTTTGATAGCCTTTCTTTCCACATATTCAATGTCAAATTCACTTAAGAGCATGACCCATTTAGCTAATCTACTTGTGAGAGCAGCTTTGCTTAGAAGGTACTTGAGTGGATCAATTTTAGCTACCAAATGTGTGGTATGAGCTAAAATGTAATGTCTTAGTTTCTGTGATGCAAAGATCATAGCTAGACAAGCTTTCTCAATCATTGAATAGTTCTTCTCAGATGCAGCCAATGTTCTACTAATATAGTATATAGCTCTTTCCTTTTTGTTCTCATCATGTTGTGCAAGCAATGCCCCTAGTGATGTATCTATAGCGGAGACATATAAGATCAAAGGCTTCCCTGGAATGGGAGGCATCAAGATAGGAGGATTTGATAGATACTTCTTGATATGGTTAAAGTTGTTCTCACATTCTTCATTCCACGCAAATGTCACAACTTTATGTAATGTTTTTGTAAAAGGTTGTGATATGTCTGCTAGCTGAGATATGAAGCATTTGATAGATTGAACTCTTCCTTGCAATGTCCTCATTTGACTAATACTCTTTGGGGGTTGCATCTCCATTATAGCCTTCACTTTAGCTAGATCAACTTCAATGCCCTTCTTTGAAACTATGTATCCTAAGAGCTTTCCAGAAGTGACACCAAAAGCACACTTCTTAGGATTTAGTCTAAGACTAAATTTTTCCATTCTGTCTAGTATCTTGCTCAAGTCATTTAGATGTTCAGCTCTAATCATAGATTTTTCTAAAGTATCATCAACATAATCCTCCATAGTCCTATGCATCATGTCATGAAAAATAGATGTCATGGCTCTTTGATATGTAGCACCAGCATTTTTAAGCTCGAATGGCATGACATTCCAACAGAAGGTGCCCCATGCACATGTGAAAGCAATTTTCTCATGATCTTTTGGAGCAATTTTTATTTGATTATATCCAGAAAAACCATCCATTAAAGAATACATCTCAAAGCCCACAGTCATGTCCACTATCATATCAATGTTAGGTAATGGAAAATCATCCTTAGGGCATGCTTTGTTCACATCTCTAAAATCTATGCATGCTCTTATTGATTTGTCTGGTTTAGAAATAGGTACAATATTAGAGATCCATTCTACATAATCAATAACTCAGATGAATATGGCTTTTAGAAGCTTCTCTAATTCAGATTTTACCATGAGTGCAACATGAGGATGCATCTTTCTTAATTTTTGCTTAACAGGTTTGACATTTGGAGCTATAGATAAATGATGCATTATAAGATTAGGATCCAACCCTGGCATATTTGAATATTTCCATGCAAAGTTGATCTTCTTTTTTGTTAGGAATGAAGTAAATTTTTGCTTCTCTTATTCTAATAAAGATTGTGCTACATGAATCAACTGTGGTTCTTCTATTGTTCCCAAGTTGATGGATTGAGTGGGCTCAATTAGAACTGGAGATCTGTCTTGTAAATGACTCAGAAGGATATCAAATATCTCATCCTTAGGTGCCTCGGAGATGTTTTCACCTTCAGATACATCTTTTATTTTTACTTTTGTAGGTTTTGAGACTGCCACAAAGTGGTTTTCACCCTCAAAACTCCTTTTCTTTTTATTCTTATTCTTATTTTTCTGACTAAGATACTTGATGTCCAACTCCGTCATGATAACGCTTGATTCACTGATGGAAGTCCTCATAGGATCAACTGCATTGAGGTAGCAAGCAAGGTCATAGTCATTGGGAAAGGTATAAATACCATGGCTCAGATTTGTGGAGGTTTGATCAAGAAGTTCAAGATGTTGGATAGTCAAAATGGGGAAAGATTGGGAGATAGTGTTTACGGATATGGATCTGTCATCATTGGTCCTAACCCAACCCTCAAGTTCAAAGGTGATATTACAACTTAAGACATTCAATTTGTGAATAGGCTCTATGTCATTGTGGGAGTCCAATTCAGCCATAGGTGGATCAGACTCGATAGGTTCATCATTTCGCTCTAGAATTACGTTGGGTTCAGGTGCACATTGGTGAATAACATCAACATGTTTCTCTGTAATAAGCTCATCTTCTTCTGGAATGGCTCCCCATTCATAGTCATTAGATTCTTCATCTATGCCTCTAGGAAATCTAAGAACATGAGTAAAGTCAAGATGAATAACCCAAGAAGGGTTACCCTCAGATTCTTATTTGAATTCATACTCATGAGAATCTATCTTAGAATAACTACCACCTTCCTCTTTTTTATTATCTTCAAGATTAGCTGGTTCTTGTGTTGCAACTATCTCTTGATTGATAGTAGGTTCTTGTGTTTCTACTACATTAATTCTTTTGATTGGATCATCTTCAGCCTCAAGGAGGTCTTTGATTTCCTTAGGCAAATGCTCATAAGGAACAAGTTATGAGCTTTCTGAATCACTATCTGATGGTTCAGTTTCTTCCTTCTTAAGAAGGGGTTCACTTAGTGGGATCTGCTCTATGACATGAGAACAATTACCTTTGAGGTGGAAGGGTTTCTTTTTAAAGCCTAAGCCAACAGTATCTTTGTTTTCCCTACCAGTATGTAAAATAGGTGTTATAAGACCTTTTCCTCTGACTCTTAGAGGTCCTTTACTTGAATATCCCACCTTAGCTATTAATTTATCTCCTGGACCATATGCCTTAGAAGGGATTTTGGATATTGTAGAGTCACTAATTAGAATAGCTTAAGAGTCAGGTTCATCCTTGTATAGCCATGCAAGCACAACTTCATCCTCTTCAAACTCTTGTTTAGATACTTGCTCTACTACAAAATTCTTTTTATATGTCTCAAGGGGTTCTTTAGAGTTTGGTTTGGACTGTTTCAAAGATTATCCATAAGACTTAGGTGAGAGAGGTAGAGATGTCAAAGATAAGACTTTCTCTATAGTATATTCTCCCATACCATTTTCTTTGATATTGACCTCTTTTGCAAGATCTTCCATTTTAGATGTGGATGCTTCTTTTGTTGGCTCAATGGAAGATTCTCTATTATTAGGTACAAGTTTATTTGCACTTTCTTTCAATGTATTGCAAGTGGTGGATATGTCTACTGGAATAGTGACCTCTACTCCTTCATAAGCAAATTTCAAGCATTGGTGAAATGTAGAAGGAATAGCCTTCATCTCATGTATCCATGGCCTCCCTAGAAGAATGTTGTAAGCCAGAGGTAGATCAAGAACTTGACATATAGTATCTCTAATAACCGGACCTGCTCTGATAGGCAAGACAATGGTGCCTTTAGAAGATCTTTCTTGTTCATCATAGGCTTTTATAGTTATTTTATTTCTGGGATCAATCGCCAATTCTGAAAATCCCAATTGTGTGACCAAGTTGTAAGAACAAATATTTAGGCCAGCACCTCCATCTATCAACACACATTTGACTCTACAGTTCTGGATCAAGACTTCTATATGAAAGGGTTGGTTATGTGGGTGACTCAAGGAGCTGTCATCTTCCTCTAAAAAGGAGGTATATTGCAGAGATGTAAGATGTCCAACCATACTCTGGAACCTATCTAAATCAAGGTCATCAGGAACATTGGATCTGAGAAAAGCTTTGTCTAGAATGGCTCTATGAGCTAGAGATATCTAAAGCAACTCAAACATGGAGATTTTTGCATTAGTGTGTTGGAGTTGTTGAACAATGTTATAAGATGTTGGCCTCGTATCTTTAGGATTGGAAGATTTTGAAATAGCCTTCCATTTGGAAGCAGAAGAAAGATTGAAGGGCATCTTAGGGACATTTGATGAATCTGGATTTGTCCATTCAGATGTGCCTGAGCCTATGACCGAGTCACTGCATTAGCTAAAGTATGATCTCTATCTCTTTGCACAATTGTGATGACATTGCAATGCTTAGAGAGACAAGGTTCAACCATATTGATAACAACATTATTTCCAAGGTAAGCATAATTGACCTTTGCCCCCATATTAAGCTGAGAAGATGAAACTTCTTGACCATGTTTCAAAAATGGTTCTATGAATGTTGTATGATCATTATTTCTCTTATGATTGTCAATCATGATGTCTCCATTATCAATTAGATCTTGAATAGTATGTTTCAAGCGTAAGCAGTTATTAGTTTTGTGACCTTTACCCCGATGGAAATCACAAAATTCATTCTCTCTCCACCATTTTGGCTTAGGATCAGGATTGAATTGTTAGATCTTAGGCAAAGAGATGATGTTATTAGCCAATAGAGTTCTCATAGCTGATTCTAAAGATTCTCCAAGAGGAGTGAACTTTCATTTATTATCATCAGACCAAGATTTGTATTCTAGTTTCTTTTGAGATGGTTCAGACACCTTTTGCTCTGAGGCTTTGATTGCTTGGGTGCCAATAGTTAGATTAAAAGCTAGTGCCTTTGATGGGGCATAGATAGTATCAACAATGCCATCTGTGATGATGCCTTTATTCTTATTCCAATTTTTATTCTTGTCTTTAGAACTGGATCTTGATTCATACTTGTGCTTTTGAAGTGTGATGTCTCCTTTTTTCACAAGTACTTTTTCAATTTTGATCGCATTGTCTACCATCTTATCAAAAGATGTATGATCTTGCATTTGTAAAGGGTAGTTGATCTCTGGGATAAGATTATTGATGAAGATTTCTAGCTTCTCAATTTCTAGAATAGGCCTAGCATATAGAGAGAATTTCTTCCTCCATCTCTTGAGAAATTTTAGGAATGGTTCTCCTGGATATTGTTGAGATTGCAGATATCAATCATGGTGACTAGATGTTGAATGTTGTAGGAGTATTGTTGATAGAACAGTTTGATCAAATCCTCAAAAGTTTTGATAGTAGAAGGCAATCTAGAGAACCAATGAATGGCTTCTCCCCCTAGAGATCGAGGAAAGAGACACATCAGATAGGTTGGTTTGTGCATGAACTCCATAGATTGTGTGTAGAATTCTCTGACATGATCTTGAGGATTAGAGTGTCCATCATACTTATCATATTTTTCCATCTCCACTCTTTTCAGGAATGGTGGCATGTATAAGTCTTTGTCAAATGGAAAAGGACATAGGACCTCCATGGAGAACTCCTTGGGTTCCTTTTATTTCTCAAGGTTCTTAAGTTTGACTTGCACAGCATGCATCTATTTCATCATAGCTATGAGTGGAGTTTCTTCCTCATGTGTAATGATATCTTCAACATTAAAGTTGGGAGGAAGTTTATCTCCTTGATGGGCTAATTGTAAAAAGTATGCCTCTCTGTCTTCTTTCAAGAAATGCTTCATCATTCATTTGAAGTTATCATCATTTTGATATTGAGCAATTTCTTCAAGTGTGGGTTCTTGATCTACACCATGTTGAGATTGAGATCTTTGAGAGCCAAATTTTTTCCCTGCTTGAGACATGGTAGGAGTTCTCCCTGGGATAGATTGATGAGGAGTTTGTTGATTACCTCTATGAGTTGATGAAGGAGGAATGTAACCAATTTTTAATCAAAAGTTTCCAAGACCATCATCTTTGTAAAGACCAGAATTGTAGAGTTTCTCAAGAGTTAGACCCTTGACAGTGGTTATAGGTAAGGTATGGGATGCTTCTCCAGATTTCTTGTGAGAGGAAGCTCTAGTTTCCACCATTAACTTTGGGTGAAACAAAAGAATATGATGAAGACAACTGAAGAAAGAACTGATTCAAGAAGATCAAATGATGTAACCTTGTCAAGGTTTGATTGATTGAAGCTTGGATTAGACATAAATGAAGGAGACTATGCCCTGGATGTATGGGTAGATGCCCAAAAGATAGCGGACACAAGTTCACAACACTTAGCCATTTTGAAGATGGATTGAAGATTGATAGTTATGACAAGGTTTTGACACAAGATGACAAAGACTCAAATCAATTAAATAGAAGGCTAAATCAGATTCAAAAGGCCACTTTAGGAAAATGATTGAATTCTTAGTAGCTGCTACTCTATTCCTGACACAGTGATTTTCTTGACAAGTTCTGGAAATAGGCTGGAAAAGCTAGGTCTCTGACAGTTCTGACAACTTTTCAAAATTTCTCAAATGAATTTCTACAAGCTCGTACGATAGTGGGCATGGCATTAAATGAAAATTAACAAACTCATATGAATTTTGAAAAACTCACACGACAGTTGATAGCAGAGTTTTTGACTTTTTGGAATTGACTGGCAACAAAACTCGTATGACAGTATACCTGATACCATATGACAATCTGGGGGTTCTGAAATGACAATATCCAAAAGTCGTATGACTTTCTAACTTTACAAAATGACTGTTGACTCCAAAAAGGTGTTTGACATCAGATTTTGCAATATTTTAGATTTTTAGTTTCAGATTGTTCACAAAATTGTCTATCCAGATTTGAAATTATAGTGGATTGATTCATTCTTAGTAATCGGATAGATAAACAGGCATGCAAAATAGAAAGCAAGTGATTCCAAGCACGTCTAAAAAAAATGAACAAGGGACAAAGAAACCCTGTGCATGAACAATCAAGTGCCTAAATTATGCTAATCCCTAGGAGTGCTAACAGTGTATGTTCCAAAAAGTTTTGCAATAACGCACATATTCCTAGAAAAAATGAAATTTTTTGCCTCACTAGGGTTTTTAGTAATGGTCTGACTCTGTAACTTTTGTGATCTCAAGAGGGTGAACTCTAATCCAGGTGCATCAGGGTTTTGACATAGAGATCTGACAGCCCAACAAGAGACCACACCTATGGAGATTTCTTCCACAAGGACATTTATATAGCGGTTATCACTACCACTGTGAAAATGGCTATTAATTACCGCTTGAGTTTCCATCAACTTGGTTGACCCAATTAAGGGAATGTCCACTACAGTTAACCCTCTCTAAAGGTGACTCACAAAATATACCACATGGAGACTGGTTCCAGATTCAAGGATCTGAGTTTCTAGTACTACCCAAAAATGGAGTAGAGCATAATCCTCTAGCCTTTTCACTTTTAACCCAAACAAAGAAGATAGATTAATCCGACACACTAAGACCAAGATTATCTCACAAAGATCTATGATGTCAACCACTCATGATCTATCAACCTCTCCAGAGAGAGAATGTATCAATCAAAAGCTAAAGACGCACAAATCTAGTAGAACGTGAGACTCCCTTAGTATCCTCCCTACCTACAAGGGTTTCTTCATTGAGAAGAGTTTCGTTGGAAACCCACTCTCTCAAGAACCACGAATAGTGTTCATAAGGCCTATTTACTATGTGTAACAAAGATGTTGAAAAGCAAATCTATGTTCATTTTTATAGCCCAAAATGAAATATGTGATATGAAAGCAGTAAAGGTCACACAAGCTTGACACGCAAGAGTTATTTTTAATCGAAATCAAAATGTTATCAGCTGAAAAGATTACCTGAATTCCTCACAACATGCTTATTAGATTCTTACCTATTTTTAGCAATTCTTACGCTTTTCCCAATCAAAACCAGTAGAAATCAATTAGAAACAACAAATTTCAATCGTTAATGTTAGCTGTTAGTCCAAATCAAGAAAACAAATCTAGAAAACTGCCTAAAAAAGTGAAATGATAATTGAAACCTGGCACTAAAACTCATACAATAGTGGGTCACCTCCCAGACGACTGTCCAAAATCTCATACGATAATGGGTATCAGACCATACGATAATAGAGCCTCTAAATGACATTGTGATCCTGATGGTATGATTCTCGATTAAATCAACTATCGTATGATAGTGGGTATCTCCTGGTATGATTTTTTGACAAAACTCATATGAAAATTGTACGGACAAAAATTAAAAATCACAACTTGGAATAGAAAATGACAAGAAGATGATAGAAATTGATAAAAATTGAATGGAAACCCATTTTAGGGCCCCACGGTGGGTGCCAGAAATGTGTGTGTGAATTTTGTACCTAGTTGTAGACACAACACTTCAGTAAAACATTAGAGGTTAGCAAAAATCAAAATTGTGCAAGTAATGAAAACTAAACTAACTAGGCAATTTACTGCCTTCTAATAGAAGCGAGTATGTATTCTCAGATTGGACCAAGATCAGTGACCTTGATGACACCTAAATGAAGGATTTGAATGAAAAATCTAGATATGAATTAGATGCAAATTAATCTATTTTTTTGGTTTTTCTATGCAATAATATGAAAAATATGATATGAATCTAATCTATATGAAAAATTGATATGCAATATAATTAATCTAACAATGATATGCTAAAATATGAATGATCTCACAAAGTTGTTGATTCACAAATAGGCTTCAATTCTTCAGATACCAATTCGCCAGCATAAGTTTGCAAAATTATGAGGAGATGATTTGTAAAGAGTTGAGCCTTGATTTTATAGAATTCTAGGGCTTTGGGGATGCATGGAAAAAGCCATAAATCACTCTAGTTGATTTTTGAGTCAACAAGGAATTGAAGATAGTTAACTCACAATAATCATGTAAAAATAGCTTTTTTGATTTAAATCAGAAGTTGAGATCAGCTTTCAACTCAAAATAGAGTTGAGTTTATTTTTAAAACAACTTGAATTGATTTTCTGATTTATAGTTTTAACTATTTTTGGATGTGCATAATTAATCATGAATTAAATAAATAAATAAAGTAATTTATCCTCAACTTAACTGATTTTAAAAATAAAACTATTGATTTATTAGTTAATCAATTATTAAATCAAACTTTTATTCCAAAATAGAATCATTAAATATGACAACTTGCTTTAATTAATTAAATAAGAATTTAATCAATTAATGATAGGAATTTTGATTTATTATCAAATTTAAATAATAATAATTAGGAATAAATAGAATTAAATTCAATTAAATAATTAAGTGGCAGTATTAAATCTAATTAATTAAATATTCAAAATATTCAATTAATCAAACTTTAGGATAAATAAGATTTATTGCCAAATAATCATTAAATCAAAGATAATTAGGATAAATAGGAATATTACTAGGAATATTCCCCGATGCAAAATTTGAGATAATCAATTAGGATTCGATGATGTTTCGATGTACCTTAGGTTAGGACTTCGATGTCAATTTTGTTCGATGTGTCGATATAGGAGATTAATGAACCTATAGCCCATTTTTGGGGTATTACACAAATGACTTGGCTTTCTTGGGAGTCATAGATTGGGTAACGTAGCTCTTCCACTAGGAATTTGAATCTGGACTCATGTTGTTCTAGCTGAAGAATTGAAGCTAATGTAGCCATAGCGTCAGCTGCTTTATTCTCTATTCTAGGAATTTGTTGAAATGTAACAAAGGTGAAATATCAGCACAATGAATCAACCATCTTCTTAAAGGGTATTAGTCTGTCATCCTTTGTTTGGTATTCTTCATTTACTTGGTTGATGATCAATTGTGAATCCCAATAAATGTGTAGCTCTGTAATTCCCCATTCTATAGCCATTTTTAGTCCATTTGTCAAGGCTTCATATTCGGCTATGTTGTTTGTACATGGGAACAATAGTTTGTAGGACTTAGGAATTGTGTACCCATGAGGAGAGACAAACAACACTCCGGCTTCTAAACCATTTTGCATGAAAGACCCATCAAAGAACATCTTCCATGTCCTATCAATTATGTACAGTATGTGCTCATCTGGAAACTCAACTTGAATAGTCATATTTTTTGGAATTGGAAAATTGGCCAGTTGGTCTACAGTAGCTTGTCCTTTTATGGCTTTATGCTCAACATACTCTATGTCAAATTCAGAAAGAATCATCATCCATTTAGAAAGTCTACCTAGTAGCCTTACCAAGTAAGTACTTGAGAGGATCAATTTTAGCTATGAGATGGACTGTATGTGCAAGCATGTAGTGTCTTAATTTCTAGGTAGAAAATACTATTGCGAGACAAGCCTTTTCAATACTAGTATAGTTGACCTCATAAGACACAAGAGTATGGCTGATGTAATATATGGCTCTCTCTTTCCCATTTTCATCTACTTGAGCCAACAATGCCCCCAAGGAAGAGTCAGTCACTGAAATGTACAAAATAAGTGGTTTCCCTGGGATAGGAGGCATTAAGATGGGAGGATTGGCCAAGTACTCCTTAATTTGGTCAATACTCTTTTGACATTCTTCATTCCACACACATTGGACTCCCTTATGTAGGTTCTTGTTAAAGGGTTGAACCCTATCAGCTAGCTGGGAAATAAACCTCCTTATAGATTGAAGGTGTCCTTGGAGACTCCTCATTTGACTAATGTTTTTGGGAGGTGGCATATCCATGATTGCTTGTACCTTTTTAGGATCTACCTCAATTCCTTTTGCTGAAATAGTGAAGCCTAACAATTTTCCTAAGGTGACACCAAATGCACATTTCTTCAAATTTAATCTTAGCTAGAACTATTCCATTCGATCTAGAATGACCTCTAAATCCTCTAAATGTTTATCTCTTTTTTTAGATTTAGCCAAGGTATCATCTACATAATCTTCCATATTCTTATGCATCATGTCATGAAAGATTGTTTTCATAGCGCTTTGGTATGTAGCTCTTGCATTCTTTAAACTGAAAGGCATGATGTTCCAACAATAGGTTCCCCATGCACAAGTGAATGTTGTCTTTTCCTGATCCTCAAGAGCTATCTTGATTTGATTATAACCAGAAAATCCATCCATCAAAGAGTAGATCTCATATCTTGCAGTCATGTCCACTATCATGTCTGTGTTTGGGAGTGGAAAATCATCCTTTGGGCAAGCTTTATTGAGATCTCTAAAGTCTGTGTAGACATGAATGGACTTGTCATGTTTTGAAACTGGCACAATATTGGATATCCATTCAACATAATCAATGGCTCTTATAAATCCTGCACTGAGGATTTTTTCTAGTTTAGCTTTGACAAGAAGAGCTATGTGGGGATGCATTTTCCCCAATTTTTGTTTCACTAGTTTTATTCTTGGAGCTATGGACAAATGATGCATAATGGGACTAGTGTCCAACCCTGGCATGTCTGAATAGTTCCAAGAAAAATTGATTTTCTTTCTTTGTAGGAATTTGGCGTGGGCTTCTCGCTCTTCTGTTGACAATGACTGAGCCAAATGAACTATTTGTGGAGCCTCTTCTGTATTCAGATTAACTGGCTATGTGGGCTCAATAAGCATTGATGACCTATCTTGAAAATAACTGGGAAGATGATCAAGTATCCCATCCTTAGGTGCCTCGTAG
Source organism: Chamaecyparis obtusa (assembly GCA_027943335.1). Taxonomy (NCBI): domain Eukaryota; kingdom Viridiplantae; phylum Streptophyta; class Pinopsida; order Cupressales; family Cupressaceae; genus Chamaecyparis; species Chamaecyparis obtusa. Next base: position 16,219 of record BSBK01002771.1, on the reverse strand, counting down.
AGGTTTTCACCTTTGGATACATCTTTTATTTTTACTTTTTTAGGTTCTGACACTGCCACATAGTGGTTTTCACCATCAAAACTCCTATTTTTTGTTCCTTTTCTTTTTATTTTTTGACTGAGGTACTTGATATCTAGTTTTGTCATGCTCATAGTTGGTTTACTAGTGGAAGAGACTATGGGCTCAAGTGCATTCAGGTAGCATGCTATCTCATAGTCATTCTAGAAAGTGAGGAGCTCAGGCTCCTGATAACATTTGGACCAATCAATGAGATGAGGATTAGAAAGGGGTAAGACAATGACTGGTTTGACATTGTGTATGTGAATGGTATCATCTCTGGTGATTGCAAGGTTAGGATTTGTCAAGTATCCTTCTAAGGTAGCAAAATCAGGACTTACCCTACCAAGCGAAGCATCATCCACTAAAGCAACTCATGGATTCAGATCCTCTAATCCTATAGTGGACTTGTTAGTTACCTTGGGTTGGGAACTATATGTATGGACAACATCGATGTCCATGTAAACTGTAGAGCAGTCAGAAAGAGTCTCCCACTCATACTCATGTGAGTCTATATTTGAATCTCAGTTGGGATGTTTGCACCAAGCATGTTTTTTAGGCCTTGAAGTAGAGGCTTTTATGTCACCAAGGGTAACACTTTCTTCAATTCCATTAGTGTACTGATGTTCTTGAATAGGATCCTCAATAGTGGATTGTTCTTGTCCTAGGTCTGAAACTGTCAAATCAATAATTGGAGTATCTGAATCTCCTCAAATGAGATTGGTGGAAGGGACCCAATCTTCACACATGTCTTGTTGGTTTTGCAAATTGGGTATGTAACTTGATTCATCATCACTATCCGTCATAGCTAGGATAGGAGTAACTTTCTTGTTTTGACCTTCAAAACCTAGGCCAACTGTTGTCTTAGATCTGCATCCAAAAAGAGCATGATCAAGTGGTTCATCCTTAGCATCTAATCTGTGACTGAGAGGGCCATGACCTGGGTAGCCCATATTTTTAACCAAAGTGCATCCTCTCCCATAAGCTTGAGGAGATGGGGAGAAATTGTCATTATGCTTGTATTTTTCTTCCTTTTAAATCCAATCTCTAATAGCTACCTCTTCCTTCTCATTTTGTATAGGTACTGAGGACTCTACAAATGTATCAAATAGATTCATTGCTGAAGATGAAGGTCACATCTCTTGTGAAGGTTTACCATAGGACCTAGGGGAGATTGGTAGTTTTTTAAAGGAATCAATTTGATACCCCCCCATACCAAGATCTATGGACTTGAACTTGTTCTTGCACTATTCTAGAGTTGCATCAAAATTTTCTGCTTCTTTGTTGAGAGGGATGTGAGTCCCTATCAAAATTGCATTTACAGATAATGTGCTATCCTTGAGTATACAAATGTCGACTCCATTATAGGGGAACTTAACACATTGGTGGTAGGTGGATGGTACTACTTGCATGTCATGTATCCATGGCCTACCAAGCAAGATATTATATGCTAAAGGACCAGCATCAACAATTTGGAATAAAATGTCCTTCTCAACATGACCAATTCTGACAGGAAGGATGGCTAACCCCTTAGAACTTCTCTTGTCCTCATCATAGGCTTTGATAGTAATTTTCTTCTGGGTATCAATAACTTTCTTAGAGTATCCCAACATTTTCAATAAGCTCAAGGGACAAATATTGAGCCCAGCACCCCCATCTATCAACACATGCCTGACACAGGTTTTATGGATCATGACCTCAATGTGAAGGGCAAGATTATGCAAATGGCTCAAAGCTTTATCATCTTCTCTTGAAAATGTTAGTTAATGTGGGCTATTAAAGTGATTTACCATGTTCTAGAATTGGTCGACGTCTATGTTGGTAGGAACATTGTCTATACGCAAAGCATCCTCAAGGATATGCTTATGTCTTGGAGATAATTCTAGGAGTTCAAAAATTAAAATTTGAGCTGGTGTTCTTTGTAACTAGTCAACAAGATTATAGCTCATTTTAGGATTGACTTTTGACTTGGTGATTGCATTCTTAGATTTCCTTTGCTTGGATTTGTTGGATTGGTTGGAATTAGGACCTCTAATAACCACAGGACCTTGACTTTGGCTTCTAGTGACAGCGTTAAGAGCTTGGGATGACCTTCAAGAGTGAGGACCTCTAAGCATTATCATAGGTTCTTCATCAAATATAGGAGGAGAATCAACATCATGACCATAAGGATCTCTGCTTCCCATCATATTGACATTCTCATCCACAACTTCAAGCATATTGATAACATTCTCTGCAGACGTATAGGTGTAGTTGATTGCAGCTTTGCCATCTTTGGGTTTAGAGGTTTCCCCCTTATCATATTTGGGAAAAGGTTCCTTAAATGCTTTGTGATCTGCATTGGTTTTCAATCCATCAATCTAAAGTTTTCCATTTTCAATAAGATCTTGAATAAGATGTTTAAGTTTCTAGTAGTGCTCGATGTCATGGCCAATGCCATTATAAAATATGCAGTAGGCCTTTTCATTCCACCAAAATGGCTTAATGTCAGGTATGCAAAATTTTTCTAGATCTTGAGGTTGTGCAAGATTGTTAGCAATAAGCATTTTGAAAACATCTTCTTAAGAGTCCCCAAGCTTAGAGAACTGTCGCTTTTCCTTTTTGGGTTTTTCTTGATATCTTTATTTATGCTCTTGTTGGTTAGAGGATGTGTTAAGCTTCATAGCTTGAACCACATGGGACAAATGGAGGACTCCTTGATCCTTTGGTTGGGAAGAGTCAACAACTTCATCATTGACTACTTTCTTAATTTTATTCTAGTGTGAGTTCTTGCTTTTGTCCTTATGAGAGTTGTTATTATTTTGAGTATTGTTATTATTTTGTTTAGTCAAAATACCTTGCTCTTTTAAAACATCCTCTATTCTGCATGCAGTTTCAACCATGGTGTCAAATGAATCAAAGACCATCTTCTGAACCTCATACCACATCTCAGGCACTAAATTGATAATAATGATATCAATCCGCCCATGTTCAGGAATTGTCCTAGAATATCGGGAGCACAATCGTCTCCACCTTTGTAAGAACATGACAAAGGATTCCCCTTGGTTTTTTTTCAAATTGCACAAATCTAGCATGGTGACTAGCCTTGATAAGTTGTAGGCAAAATGTTGTACAAATCTATGGACTAGTTCTTTAAAAGTTTTGATGGGAGGGGTTATGTTGGTAAACCACTCCATAGCTTGACCTTTTTGACTCCTTGGGAATAATCTCATCAGATAGGAATCTTCGTGGTGGAATTCAAAACTCATGGTGTAGAACTGATGCACATGATCATGTGGGTCACCATTACCATCATATTTGTCATATTGGGGAAATTCAATTTTCCTAGGAAAATCCTTCATGCTCACACTCCTATCAAAAGGATTAGGAAAAATAGAGTCAAGGTTGAAGGAACTCTTGGGAGCCATCATTTTCTCCATCATTTTCTTAATTTTCTTAATTTCTTCTTCTTGTGAGGGGCTATGTTTCTTGATTCTCCTATCCACATCAAAATTATAAGGGACCCTCGTGCCTTTGTTAATCAAGCTCTCTAGGAACTTATCCTTATTTTGATCAAGGTATTTCTCCACATATTGTTGGAATAGTGGTTCTTGTTTTATTCTCATAAAATCTTGATCATCAAAACTTGTGCTACTTCTTTGATGTTGAGAGCCATGATGAGCTCATTGGGAGGGTTGTCTAGAGTTCCTAGGAGGTGTTCTCCTATGTTGTGAAATCCTTCTTCCTCTAGGACAAGGAGATCTTGAAGGGGTCCTTGACCGCCTTCTACTTCTTGGGGTTCTTGAGGTAGTAGAGGGTGGAGAGTTATTTCCACTATTGATACCCCTATTGTTAAATTGGTCATTAAGTTGTTGTGCCAGGATCCTATCTCATTCCTCTTGGAATGCCTTTCTACTTAATTCTAACAAGGAATGTTGCTCTTCTTCTAGTTGTCTAAACCTTTCTGCTTTAGTGGCTTGTTTGTCCAAAAATGCTTTCTTTTCATGCTCAATTCTTTTAAGCCTTTCACTTGCATATCTTGAAGTTGTTCTAAGTGGAGAGTTGCATCTTGAATGTTTGAACAAGTCATTAGTGAATGTGGCATTCACATGAGCATCACTAGAGTTTTTTTTTTGGTCTTCATGTTGGGACCGTTCATCTTGGTGAGCTCGTCTTGTATATCTTTCGGCTCTTTGATAGGCATCCAAATATCTAGCGTTAATAGGGGGTGACTCTGGTTGATTGTCACGAGAGGATTCCCCAAATAGTATGTTATCTCCATGTCTATAGAAAATGTCATAGAGAGTTTGATCCATTGCTTCTCTATCCTTTTTAGTCAAGGTGTAACTCATGTCCATATTTGATTGAGAAGGTGCTAGAGAGGTACTCAACTTACTAAGGCTGCTCCTAGGCTCAAACCAAACTTCTGAAGCACTCCTAAGGGACTGATCAAAGACGGGTTCCTTCCCCTTTCACTTTTGATGAGTTTGTACTAAAGGTAGTTGTTCCAAAATTACTTGAGGTCATTTTCCCTGGTCCACTTGGTATCTTGTTGTAACCAGCATGAAAGAAAAGACCCTTAGTGAGAAGATAACCTTATGAATCGTTAATTGTCAAACTAGGATTGTGAAAATATTCAATCGTCCAAATGAGAAATGGTGAAATAGAAAGCTAAAAAAAGACATAAATCAACACTACCACAGTGGTGCATAATAAAAGGATTTCAGTATCCTAGCACATGTGGATCAGGAGGATGATCTAACCAAAATATATTAACATTGAATTTATGTGAAGATGGATTTGGACAAAAGAGTACTCAAACTCTCCAAGTGTGCAATCAAGGAATCTAAATGTGAATCTTGTCAACAAGGATGATTCCTAGCTTACCAATGACAAGTAAAATCTTTGGTGAAATCAAAGATTATTAACTCAAGATGTCTAGAGCCAAGAACCTAAGGTACAAATAGGCTTTTAGCTACAAGGTACGAGACCTACTAAAATCTGGTCAACCAAGGAAACATTGAAAATTGCATAAACCAGGAAGACAACAAAAAAAAACTTTTTGCGACAGTTTCCAGGCTAACAGGGCGATAATTTCTAACTAGGTGATATTTATCACAAATACCGGGTGATAGTTTCCAGGCAGCTTGTGCGATACTTTCCAAGCAAGTGGTGCGATATTCTTTCAGTGATGAACTATCGCATGATATTTCTCAGTATAGGGTGTGATACTGTTCCAGTGTCGTACAACTCTTGACCAGTGAGTGCTAAAAATCTCAGTTTTAAGGGAAATTTGATCAAAATTTCAGTTTAAAGATTGATTTTTTCAGTTTCAATCACGGTGACAATAGTAAGTGGATAGGTTTGCAAACATTAAGGGATCAAACATGTCTTCAAACACTTGAAACAAGGGGAAAAGAAACCTTTCCAATACAAGCACTTGTGATATAAAAATTGAAAAATCCTATGAATACTACCGTGATGTTGAATATGCAAGAATGTTTACACGAGTATATCACAATGAGAACACTTCAAGCACTTTCTATCCTAAAAAGACAATGGCTCAATACTTAGCAGCTTGGACCACACTTGATGCTCCATTGCCTCACACAAAGTGGTTTCCCACAATAGATATTGGCTTTGTCGTGGAAGTGCCAATGACACAACCAAAGGAACATAGATGGTGAGTAATCTTGGGGTGATTCGGGTTATTCCACTTGGATCAATCCTTGCACCAAGAAGCTAAGCGGAAAAATAGGGTGGCTTGTATCTATGGTTCTTAGTAAGGGCTTTCGTTTGTAACACCCCTCTTGCTCCCCAAAGGGACTCCTTACCTTGCGGCAAGTAACGGACCTCACGGCCTCAAGAGTACCTTAAGCATTCTTGCTTAACATTTTCCTCATGGTCGCAATCCCACAAGCTACTCACATTAAGCAAAGAAAAGTGTTACATTTACCAAGGTTTTGTGTCCTTGATAGCCTTGAGTTTATAGTGGGTCGGAATAGCCAGCAAAAAGCTTGTCCCCACTTGGATCGTTCCTCTTGATTGCTCAAGAGAAGGCCCGCTAAAGGATTCTAAAAACTAAACAAAGAGTGGATCAACTTATGAGGATCAAGGTTTTTGTTTCACCATAGGGGTGAAGAGCATACTCCCCTATCTCAAAGTTTTCTCCCAAACACACCAAGCAAAGCATTCAATTACCCTCTTTCTTTCAAAATCTAAAGATGGATCAAGATTTTCTAGTTCACCACAAGGGTGAAGAGCATACTTCTCCTACCACCCAAAGATTCCTACAACAAGATATTATGTTCCTATGAAATGAAACAACTAGTAGATGCCACACTTGAAATGAAATAAATAACATATGTTCATAAGATTTTATTTTTATGCTTTTGGGCAGCCCTGCAAAAACCATTAGTAGCCCTTGTGCATGCAATATTTTGGCAAAATATTTAAGCAACAGGCACCTACAACCACAACTTGTTAGCCCCACAATGGTTAGCAAAACAAAAATCCAAATGAAATATGCAAATTAAATCTGTCTAACCACAACAAACTAAACCAGCAAGCTAATTAGATCAAAACTTAGCAAGAAAGAACCAAGAAACAACTCACTATCAGGTACAGGTGATAGTACAACCACCAGAAGTATCGTGCAATGCTTTACAGCATATTGGGGCAATATTATCTTTCTGGGTGACACTTCATTGTACCTGTAGGTGACAAAATGTTCCAAATAGTGTGACAGAATGCTGTAAAGAGAGCGATACTTTAACTGGTAAAGTATCGCGCCAATATATAATGAACTATCACATGACACTAGAAAAGTATCACACAATATTTTGAGCCAGAAAAATCAGAGAGCCAAAAATGACACTAAATTATGATGAAAATGCATGAAATGAAGGACAAAACAATAATGCTCTACCCCACGGTGGGTGCCAAAAATGTGTACTCTAAATAGTCCACTTCTCTAAGTCATTACATCTAAGGGAATCCATGAATGGGAAACCTTAAAAAGTGACCTAGAGGTCCCTATGAATGGAGTTGCAAGGATTTTAAGATTGCTCTCAGCTAGAGCTATTAAGCTTATGACCTTGCTAGTCAACCATACAATGGGAGATTCAAATGAAGACAAGGGCAAGAATTCCAATATCCTAAAGAATCAAAATGAAGTGCAATGCAATGATATACTAGAAATGAAGATGCAAGCTATGCAAGCTATGCAAGCTAAGATATGAAATGAAATGAAAGTATTACAAATCTTCCTAATTAAGCTAGATGAATTAATCTAAAGCATAAAGGAAACTAAGATAAATATGAAGCTATGAATGCCATGATAATGCAACTATGTAAATGTAAAAGGTAAGAATGCTCCAAATCTCCAAAAGCTCCAAAGTCACCTAGAAAACCTACAGCATAACGTTAGCATAAAAGATTGATCATATGAAAATGAAGAAGAGAACTCTTCTTTTATAGGAAATGAAATCAACAGACGATGGAGATTAAGAGGCAAAAGATTTGATCAACGGTGGAGCATGAAGAAGGATCAATCCATGTGCACAAATATCCTCCAATGATAAAATAAGAGTTGACTTTTGTGTCCCATATAAGACAAAAAGTGCTTTTTCTCCTTTTATAAAATAAGAATAATGCTTTATTTGTGCAACTTAGGATAAGAGGAAAAGTGGGGGCTTTTTATTTAATAAAAGGGGAGGAAATATTCCTTTTAATTAAATAAGGACTTAGGATAAAATGGTTAGCCCATAGCAAATAATCAAAAATGATAGAATAGGATTTGATCAAGGAAATTGATATTGAGCTGAAGATGTTGATTCAGGAAATTGATAAATTGTTGAATGGGGGCCCAAAGTCTAGGCGACCATTTTAGGGTGCATACAACCTGAACCCTAGGAATGACCTAGTTATCTCTTCTTGCGTGGACCTTGGTGTTTTTCTCCTAGCATGGGGGAGTGGGCCTTTTGGTATCCATGTGGTTGGGTGGTAAATATTTTTATTGAGGTATCAGTTGCGGTTACAATGTTGAAAGGATTTTTGCTTGTACATTGTTCCAGTTTTGAAGAAAGAAGACTCTTTACGTAGCTCTCATTACTTGTAATCAAATGTAAAGTTATGTCATTATTTTAACCTCCCAAGAGGAGATGAATGTAATATAATCTTTATTGTATTTCAAATTGATGTAATTGGAAATGGGTAGATTTAGGGAAAGGAAAAGGGAAATGTGATCTTTATGTAAAGTATGTTGGTTTTAAAGAAAAAAATTTTTAGTAAGTTTCAAAATGAGATGAAATTTTGGATATTATTATTGTTGATTAAGAAAATATAGTAAATCAAATAGGATTGTTTCATAGATGTATTTGTTCAAGTTCAAAAATTAGTCATTTATATGGGGTTAATACTTTAAATGCTATGTTGTTCATAAAGGAATGCTTTAAGAATATAGATGGATCGAAAGGTTGGGTATAATATTTGAAAGAAAGAATTTAGATTTTCCTTCTAAAAGATCTTCAAATGTTATGATATAGTTGGTTTAAAGGTTATTCAAAGTTGTTAGTACATTTAATGAAACTTACATGGATGGTTAGTATCCTAGTAGGGAACCATGGGGGGAATCTGAGCTAAAAAAAATTTATGTTAGTATGCATGTATATCTTTTAAAGTTTAAAAAATTTCATAGTTCGTTACATAGGTTTTATTTCCTAAGAGAATCTTTCTTCTCTTCCCAAGTTCCCTTGTGGGGCATGACATATTTGGTATCAGAGCCCTAAGTTGCTACACTAGGGCCCTGGGAAATTTAGTTCATGTGCTTAAACTTATTTGTTCATTTAAGGAAAACTTAAAACTAGAATTGGACTAGGATATTTAAACTTATCCATCTCCTTACTTATGACAAGATGCCTCCTTTGACTTGTGGTAGAAGGGGAGGTTCCCAAAATACCCTTCCTAGATCTCACCGGGAAAGTTCACAAGAAGAACATTTTGAGGGGGAAGGTAGAGGAGATCAATCTAATAACCACTTAGGTGGTTTTCAAGGGGATAGAGTGCAAGAAATTTTACAATAGATACTGTGGAGGCTAGAGGTAGGCTAGGATAGGGGTCACCATGGGGAGGCTAATGCCACTCACCATGAGGAAAGGGAAAGGAGCCCAAGGAGGAGAGATCAAGTAGTAGAAGAAGATGCTTTGTGTGCTTCTCACATGATAGACCTCCTTAGGACTAAGACTAACTCATTTAAGGGAACTCAAGGTGGATTCACTGCTGAGACTTGGCTACTAGATTTAGAAAGGTTATTTTCCATGCATCCTTACAACATCAATACCAAGGTCAGGTTTTTAGTTATTCACCTTAGGGATTTTGCATAAACTTGGTGGGAAACAAAGAAAGAGAAACTTCACATTGATATAACCACCCTTTCATGGGAACTATTCCTAGAACTCTTTCGAGCCTGATTTCTTTCCAACCACTGGAGGTGGGAAAGAGCTAAAGAGTTTCACAATTTAAGGTAGGTAACTATGTCCGTTGATGATTATGAGTGATGGTTCTTCAAACTCAATCCATACTTAGGATATAAAGATGATGAACCCATACTTAATCAACACTTCCTTAGAGCCCTCAATGGTCAATTGGCCGATAGCATCCGAATGTTTGAACCTTAGATAGTTAATGATGCAGTCATTAAGCCTTGTATTATGTAACAAAATGTGGCCTTGGGTTTAGGAGGTTAGATAGGTGGCCAAGGAGGTAATGACTCTTAAGATGGGACAAGATTCAAATGGAATAGAGCTCAGGGAATACCTGGTCCTAGAAACTATCCTTCTTCATCTAAAGGAAGTCAAAACAACCAAAAAAGAAAATTTCAATACAAAAACAACAAAAATGGGGGTTCTCAATCAAACAATTCTCTCAACTAGCAGTGTGCTAAGCGATATTCCAACGCTCAACCAACTTAGAGTATACCTCATAATTATAGTCAAGGTAGTTACCAATAGTCCAGTGCACCTTCCACAAGGAGAAATTTTTCTCGAAATACAAGATGTTACTCTTGTGGTCAGCACGGTCATATTGCAGTTGATTGTCCTCAAAAATCTACCCCCATCTGCTAGCTATAGATAGACCACTTCAAAACCCATAGTGGGTGATGTAGGTAGAACTCACCGAGTATTTTCTACTCTAGACTATAGGAAGGCCAAACATCAAGGATCAGTCAGCAAAACCCCAAGCTTGTTAGGGGGTATCTCTACCACTATTCTATTTGATTTTGGAGCAATAGATTCCTTCATTTCTCCTTCTTTAGTAGAGCAGTGTGGACTGATGACAGTAAGGTAGGAAGATAGGTAGCAGGTTGAGCTAGCCTCCAAGACAAGAATAGCATCTAACTCTTGTGTCTAGAGTTGCAAGTTAGGGCTAGGACCTTTCTCCACCTCAATAGATCTACGAGTAATTAATTTAGGCTCGAATAGAGTAGTTCTAGGTATGGATTGGTTGGATGCTCACAAAGCCATTTTGTATTGTAAAAACAAGAGCATTCAGTGCACAGATGATTCAAGGGAACCAAAGAAGATTGTTGGGGTTCAACGACCCATCTCTCTCGACATGATTTATATGATGCAACTCAAGTGGTGCATGCACAAGGGATGCCATTTCTTTGTAGTCTCAGTTGATGACTTAGACAAAGGGGAAAGCATGGATGTATCACTAGATCATCCCCTATTATAAGAATTCTAAGATGTTTTCCAAAGGAAATACAAGGAATGCCACCCAAGAAGAACAAGTTGTGGCTTATGAATCTAGGAAGCTCAAAGATCATGAGCTCAACTATCCCACCCATGATTTGGAGTAAGCAGCAGTGGTTCATGCCTTAGTGAAATGGAGGCACTTTCTATTAGGACACAAATTTGAACTCCATACAAATCATCGAAGCCTTCAGTATATCTTTTCTTAACCTAACCTCAATGCTAGACAATGCAAATGGATGGAATTACTATGAAAATATGATTTTGAGGTTAAATATATCCAAGGGAAGAAAAATGTGGTGGAAGATGCTTTGAGCAGGTGCAGGCATGGATTATTAGCGCTTTCTTTGAGTACAGATTTGGAGAAATGAATCAGAGAGGCTCTCACTTCTGATTCTTGGTTTCAAGAGGTAAAAGCAGAATTAGAATCGGGAAGACCCTTGGAAAGTCATTTTTTAGGATATTCCTTGGATGCCAAGGGATTTTTGCGATAGTAGGATAGAATTTTTGTGCCCTTGTTAGGAGATCTTTGTGTGCTTATTCTCTTAGAAAGCCACAAGGCTCCCTACTCAACACATCCAAGGGTAAAGAAAATATATGCTAACCTACACCAATTGTACTATTGGTCAGGGATGAAGAGAGATATGGAAGACTATGTGGCAAGATGTTTGGAATGCCAGAGTGTGAAAGCAGAATGTCAACATCCAGCAGGTCTTTTGCAGCCTCACCTTGTGCCAGAATGGAAATGGGACATTATCTCCATGGATTCTATTGTGGGACTTCAAATTACCCCATGGGGACATGATGCTATCATGGTAACAGCTGATAGACTTACCAAGGTAACCCATTTCTCTCCCATGTAGTCTTCCTATATAGTAGCATCAATAGCCAGAGTGTTTATGAAGGACATAGTGAGACTCCATGGTATACCCAAGAAGATTATTTTAGATCTTGATCTAGTATTCACATCTACTCTTTGGACTTCCCTTTATCACATATTAGGGACTCAGCTCAACTTTAGTTCAGCCTATCATCTAGAGACAGATGAGAAGACTGAGTGAATCAATCAGGTTCTTGAGGATATGCTCAGAATGTATGTTATGGACAGACAGACCCATTGGGAAGAGTATTTATATTTGGCAGAGTTTGCATATAATAATGGTTATCACAATTCCATAAGCATGTCTCCTTTCCAGGCTCTGTATGGTCGTCTATGTCACATACCTTTGAGTTGGGACCGTTTGGAGGATAGGGTACTTCTATGTCCTGAGATGTTATAGGATATGGAGCAACAGGTTAAGTGTATCAAAGAGCATATTTTGATAGCTCAGGATAGGTAGAATAAGTACGCAGATGCTCACAGGACTAATGTACACTTCACTCTTGGAGACAGATTTTTCCTTAGGGTGCACCCACGAAAGAGTCCAATCCATTACAAAAAAGGCTCCAAGTTGGCACCCTGATTTGTTGGCCTTTTTTAAGTCCTAGAGAGGATAGAACCAGTAGCTTATCGGCTTGCCTTATCATCCAGCCTTGCTCGTATTTACGTTGTATTTCATGTTTTAGTTCTTATAAAATATATTCTTGATGTGACTCATGTTTTGGATTGGAATGCATTACAGATAGCGGATGGGTAGTTGGCTTTAGAGCCTATACACATTTTGCAGTAGCGGACACTAACCCTTAGGGGTCGCACCATAGATCGAGAAAGGGTCCAATGGGACCCCAATGATGATTCCTCAGCCACTTGGGAGGATGCTGCTAGACTTAGAGATGCTTATCCTTATCTATTTGTAGGCTTCTAGGAGTAAGCCTAACTCTAGGGGGGAAGATGTAATACCCTCTTAGATGATTATACTTTGACTCTTTGATTTGGACATTTTTCCTTATGATGGTTAGAACTATATGTTTACAATTATGCTTACTTGGATGATGATATGCTTATTAGATGTTTAGACATACTTATTTATGATTATCATTTGACGGTTATGGAATTTAAAATTATTTATCTTATATATGCTTATGGAAAAATAGTAGAGCTAACCCAAGGATTTGGAATCTAACCATGATTGTCTATAATGTTTCATGATTTATGTATATATGTCTGATGTGTTTTCAAGACTCAAGATAAAGTCACAGTTACTCACTTAGTTAAGGTCCACACAATGTATCGATCCTGGTCATCTATTTGCAAATGTCTTACTATATCTATATATATCTATGCACATGTATCTCTTCTCAGTGATGCAAGCTTTCAGGTACCAGGTATCGACTCCACCTAGTCTCACAGGTCTCAGCAATCCCTCAGAATCCTCAATCATTATTGTTGTTATGGAGATATCACCAAGGTTCTGTGAGAAGGAACTCTACCTCTGACCCTTTCTGTTCCTTAGGTGGGGAGTTCCTGAGTTAGACCTTGTGTTGATGGTGTATTATTGTGTTGTCTCAGCTTGTCATATTTTGTGGATCTTGTTTCTTGCTTCTTGAAATTATCGAGTATGAGATTTGGTATATAGTAGTTCTAATTATATTTGATGGAAGATTCTATCTTTTGTTAGTAGTTACTTATGTGTACTATTGTATCTCATTGGAGTTTGATTTAGTGTATGATTAAATAATGTGATTATAATGTTAATAATAATATATATCATTTAACAGAAATAGATTTCCACAATCCATTATGATGAATATGAGTTTCCCGATTAGATTGTGTGAGTTTTTTAGCATCGATGTTTCGGATCACACTTTGTGATCCATCATCAGGAAAAGAGAGAGTAAGAATTGAAAGTAAAATGTGCAGACTAAGCCTCTCACAAGAGCTATAAGAAGAGGTAGGGAAGGAGTGACACGCAAATCAATGAAGAGAATAAAAGTAATAAAAGGGACTCAAACATATCAAATAAGAAGAAAAGAAACCAAAATAAAGGGA